>QVOB01007326.1:0-23077 GCA_014839585.1 Pseudomyrmex concolor
AAGCAATCGAGAAACTGATATAAAATCAGGATAAAGAAACGGGAGGAAGACATTTCTTTGAATCGATACAAAAAGCCTATGCGAACACTCGAGTAAACTCGGCGCGCCATTAATGCACCAAGTAAAAAAGAAACAGCGGCAAAAATGCACTCGACCAGAGAACACTGTCGAGCAATATATCATTTCGCGAAGAGTGCAATGATAGATTGTTCCGTAGGCTGCAGCGGCTGCGTTACGCGATATTGTCGGTGATTTATCGACTTGGAAAGGTTTAATTGTATTGTAGTGCGTTTATTTCTCTAAAACTAGAGAGAGAACAAACGTTAAAATATTTCAAGTATTAATCAAAGCTAAAATGTATAGCGGTCCTTAATAATAAATCAGCACTTCAACACACACACGCGTTATCGTGTTTGTTGCAATTTAGGAAATAAGCGATTTATTTATTTATTCAAAACCTTGTGAAATTTCAATCCCACCCAATGACGTTGATATGTGTTTGTCGAGTTTTTTTCTCGCGAGAAACTATCTTAAGCTCTCACACACGTATCTCTAAAACATATGAAAATTGCACAATAAATTATACATGTGTGTGTGTAAGTTTCTTAATATGAAACTTGTTTAAATAATAATAATTATATTATTTTATACAAGTAAATAATTATTTCTTGTACAGCACAAAATTGATGTGTCAACTTAAACTAATTATCACTAACGTTAAGTGGATTATCACTTAATACTGGATCATATAACGTGTATATATATATAACGTGTTTTTTCGTGTCTATTTCAATGCGAAATTTCAGCAGAGAGAAAATTTCTCCAGTAAATTTTACTACTTAAGTACGTTAATAGAATTGTTATATTCGTCTTTTTTTATTTTTTTGTTGTTGGATGAATAACATCCACAGATGTTTAATCTTTTCCCAACGAGTAACTTTGATCTCTTTCTTTGACTTAACATCAACATTTATGCTCATTGAACAATTCGAGTCATTGAACAAGCTCGTTGAAAATGTCTCGCGAGACGATAAACACGAGAGAAAAGAAACTCGTTTTCGAAAGATCGAAGCGCGCGAATGAAATGAAAAATACATCTGTACCGCACGATCTTTCGCTTCACCGTCGATTGAACGCTTACATTGCGGGCATCACAAAGTGAGCCCATTGTGAAATGCATTTACAAAAACGTGGTCGAGTCTAGTTGCCGCACAGTTCGCTGAGTAAAGTCGTAAAGTAAAAAAGCTGCTATTTTACATTCTCTTTATACGCGTTCTTCTGTAAAATGTGTTTCACTTTTACTAACGTGTCACATTGTAATGTTACGTGTAACGTGTTTGATTTAATATTCTCTCATGCACATACATTTGTGCTTGTATTTTTGCAATTCTTTCAAATTGTTTACTTTTCATATCGCAAGCTTTATCTTCTCTCGAAGCTTGTAAATCTTGTTTGCACGAAGAACGCAATATACGTGAATATATTTTTCCATTTGGTTTATTTGATTTATCGATTTTCTTGCGTATTGCGTCTTTAAAACTTGGATTTGATTTTTTTTTCACAAACAATTTTTCGCGAAAACGAGAAGATGTACATGTACGTCTGTTACGGTTTACACAAAAAGACAAATCCCGCCGACACAAAATGTACGTCGGTAAAGTGGACGGTTGTTAAACAAAGAGAGAATTACGTACACGCTAACGACTTGTAAGGATAAATGCGGTCGCTGATCCAGCTAATTAACGTCTTACGGGGGAAGAAGCGTGATTCGAAGACAGATGAGAGTAGAAAACGGGGAATAGAAATTATCGTCGCTCTCTCTCTCTCTCTCTCTCTCTCTCTTTTATATACATATATATACATATGTATATATATCGCAAAAATAAAGCAGAAATAAGAAAACTATAACGACATAAGACATTAGAAAAGAGATATTGCGATAAAAATAAACCGAACATCTTTAGAAGATTATACAGCGAATGATATATTTATGTGTGCTGACTTTAAAAACAGAAAACTCTGTCTGTATAATAAAAATGAACTTATTTAAAGACGGTAATCGTGAAATATCAAGGCATATTATTTCACAAAAGTTTATGTTATCATAAGTAACATCATCTATTTTCCATAGCTTTTAAAATTTAACGAGATGTTTTAAGATATTAAATGCATGCTTGTCACACATTTTTATCAAGATCTTTCGTTTGCTCGTCACGCTCGTAGTTCGCAAATTCCTAGTGCTTAAATGAAATCGACCAATCCCCCTACCTCTCTGACACGAGGCCGATTTTACGATCACGAGATATAAAACGTCGGTCGCGTTTGTTAAGCATCTCGATCGCGAAAAGAAGTTTTAAGTAGGGCGCGTTTCACGGCACCTGATATCACAGTACGCGCAAGAAGAAGGTCACGAACCAATCCGAAAGCCAGATCCCGCCGAGCTGGCACGTACAGGGACCTAACCCCGTTTCCAGGTTCAAAGGGCAGAGACAGCAGTATCGATTATTTACCAAGCGACTTTCCGGCTTGGAGTTCGCAAAGAAAATTGCGCGAACTTGATATATATAGCAGCGAGAGGGGATGGACGGATTCAAAATTATGCCTGACTCTCGAAATCTCCGGTCGTTTCGCGTGCGACATTTGAATTTTCATGAGAATATCGATCCTCTTTCTCGCGAATGAAATGGCAAAGAAGCAGAAAAAAAGCAGAGCCGAGAAGAAAGGTGTGCTGCCGCAAAATTGCATGCGGTTGCGAGCATTGTCGTTTCACGAGAACTGCAACCACAGTCTATCCCGAGAGTGATTAAAAGTTGTCACGAGACGCGTCGAATCTTTCACGTACAGTTTCTTAGTCCATGTAACACGTACGTAAACGTGGAGACCTCTTTTACGAAACGATAAAAACCGACTATCTGAAGTGCCATCTTGAAGATTTTTACTTCATTTTCAACAACTCTTTTTTTTACGAACATTAAATAATTATCGACGTTCTGGCATTATCGATGATAAGAGAAACTGTTTTCGTATTCATAAAAAAATAATAAATGACACTTTATTATCTCATTCGTTGAACCGATCTAATGCGGTTGAACATTCTTGTTGACGATCGGGAATATGATCAGGAAGTTTGTCTTTTTCTCTCTCTCTCTCTCTCTCTCTCTCTCTCTCTCTCTCTCTCTCTCTCTACTCAAGATATAACACACCAACCCAAAAGTTTCGAAGATCAAATTAATTCGGGACTAGTATGCATCCGGCGAATGAGGATAACATAGTTAGCGACGGGACAGGGATTTCATAGGATAAAACTAAAAGGATCATCCTTCCCGTGAACACCTGATATGACTACCCTTCCGGTATTTTCTCTCTTTCTCTCTCTCTCTCTCTCTCCCTCCTTCCTCTGCACGCCAGCGAGTTTAAAGTACTTTCGATTATTCCCGGAACTTAATGACGTATTTATTAAATTAAACGCACTTCTTCGCCGCTCCAAGTTTCGACGGAGCAATCTAATGAGATTTCTGCGGGCCGCACTTCACCAAGTTAGAATAAAGTTCCCGCGTATAATGGAGGAGACGATATTATACTTTATGTAATAATAATCGCGATATAATTACGCGGCGAAAACTTCATCATTATACATTACCAAAACATTTTCCGAAGTCATTATAAGATTCGTTAATTATGCTACACTTCTCTCCCCTTCCTCCTTCTTATCTAATAATTACGCCTTAGAATTCGCGAAAAGAGATTTTACATTGAAATTTTAATCGACAATCCCTGCCCCCGAATTTGGTTGGCGGCTCTTAAAATCTGGCTTCTTCGAAAAGAGGGCATTTAAGCCCCCCGGAGGGAAGTTACGGACAAGTAATACTCGAAAGTTGCGGGAAACTCCTAGGAGTTGCCTATGGAGCGAACGGAGTTATTGCATAACTTTGAGTCTGATTCTTTGTTAATAACGATGGGGCATTGCATGTATGAAAATGGGAACAAATCCTTTGTGGAGAAAATACTGAGATAAATAACAGTGTATGTAACTAATGTATACTAATGTTACTTTTCTCACTGTTATGTCGAAACTCTTTTTATCTTTCGAATAAAAATTTGCCTGAGAGTTTAAATTTCTATGTTAGCTCTCTGTGTCTAATTTATATTGTCATAAAAAACAAAATTTGCTTGAGAAAACTGTCTCTTACGTATACTTACTATACCTACACACACACACACACACACACACACACACACATCTATATCTTACACGCATTCAATCGAGTTAAAACGCATTATTTGTAAATTATGTCATTCGTAGCATCATACATCAGAGTCTGACGAATCTTGAACTAACGAGACATTAAGCCGCTAATTTTATTATCCCATAAATGAGAATTGATCGCACACACATCCGTCTCTGTCAGAGACGTTACTTTTCTGTCAACGTTCCTCGGGACTCAATCTTCCAAGAACTGTACGTAACGTCGTTGTCTCTACCGTAATATCCGTTAAGATCAATACGTTATATTTTTATACGATATTTGCGCTTGGCGCGCAAACGCCAACCTTTTGGGCTGAAATATTTCCACCACAATCGCTCGTCGTCGTTTAAAAGCCGACGGAACAAATATTTGGGCAACATTTCCGCATTTCCGCATTTGCTGCCGGGAAAAATATTCGTCACGGAAAGACGTAATTAAAGCGATGTAAATTCACGTGTGCAGTGCCGAGCTTGCGTTACGCGGCAAAAACAACGGAAACAATTTATCGTCCGTGCGAGCAGTCCCGGCTATCATATATTAACGGGGATAATTCATTATATATTAGTCTGCGATCTGAGTACTAGTGCTATGCGCCAGCTAATGATTACACGTGCGCGCTTACATGAGATACATTCGATATCGATGTAGGACATCCGCGAGGTAAATATACATATTCATCATATACATGTCTATGATCGATAATTTTACATTAAAAAACACATTTTCGTAGCTATTTGATAAATTAAATTTCGCAATCTTGCGTCTCGATTTGTTTGGCGTCTTATCGGACAAACTTTCTTCGATCGCACGTCATCAGTCTCTCAGTTTTTTTTTTGTTTAAAAAAAGAAAGACACGAGATTGAACGCAAAAAACATAGTTTGACAAATTCTTACGAGTCTCTCGTTGCGCGCGTCTCTCATCCGGTTATTGAAGCAAAAAAATCCCAAAAGAAATCGTTAATTCGGGTTTACGAGCGCTCAGAAAGCAAGCGAGACGATTTATACTCGCACACGAAACCGGAATATCGCGATACGTTATCATCAGGATAATTCAGTATCGGATTTACGATCGCAATATACAGTTTGCATCGGCAATCATACAATTACGCACACAAATAGCCGTTACATAAGGGTGACAGTTAATCGTGGGATCAGTCGCATAGAGACATTTGCACTTTGCATCGGTGGCTCGGATTAATACAGAAGCAGCTGAAAGCTAATCGCTGCGTCTGATGCGTGACGAAACATACGTTTGTTTCTAATTAAAAATTCTTCATTAATTTCGGATAATGTCAATGTGTTTATTTAAGAATTGTTTTAAATTAATAATGCGTATGTAAACGCGATACGCGCTTGCAAAACAATTTTTAATATCTTAATAATTAAATTTTCCCGCTTATTAGTTCCGGGTGAAATAATCGCAAAATTTAACAGTTCAAAATAATATATTCTTTTAATGACAATTAAAAAAAGAGCTCTGCTCAATTTTTCAATCAATTATTTTGATTGAAAAATTATTTTGGTTGAACAGACGTCGTTTTTTTTTTTTTTTTTTCGATCATCATTTTAGACCTGTCAAATTTTGCGATTATTCCACCGAGGGACCAATAAGCGAGGAACTTTAATTATAACAGGCAGAGACAAGATTCGATTAACAGGCTCCGGGACGCGACTTGCAGGATCGTGCCAATTACGTCATATTCGATTATTCGACGACACGCCGCACGTGAATGAACGTGAGTGAATAAATACTTGCATTGTGAACACGTTGTTCATCAACTCGCAAATTGGTCATGGTCTCCATTACCGTGAGATAACTTCGTAGAAATAAATTTGAAGAAAAAAATCTTGATAAATATCGAAGCGCTCTCATTAAAAGTTTTTCTCTGAATAGAAGCGGGTTTATATAATTTGAAGACGGAGACACCTCGCGCGCAGAAAGTCGTTTCTCTTCAGCAGCAGAGGCTATTCGATGCGCGTTATAACGCACGTCACAGACCCACATATATATACCTTATCTGTAAACATCCTAATTTGTTCAAATGTTGATTTTCCGCTGTAAAGCTTAATATAGACAAGCCATTGGCTAATTAGCGTCGTGCTACGCGCACAAAACATACACGCAAATTGCTTTGGTGGGAGCTGACGTTTTAATAAAGTCTACAGCGCGGCTTAGATAGCTTACGGTTTATGAATAATAAATAACAAGTCATCGTGCTCGTCTGCTTCTTAATTAGCGGAGACGATTTACAAATTGCCAGTCACAATATCGGATATCAGACAGACGATGTATCTTGATCTATTTTGTTTTCGCACACACACGCATTACACACACACACACACACAAGTACAAGTAAAACTAATCGCAACGAATCTCGCGACCAGACAGTTAAAATTCGGCAGACGACCGACGATTTTCAAGCGCGCGTCAGTGAAACGCCGAGTTTAATTCCGTATGCACGCGCCACCAGCTAATTGGGTTATGCAAAACAGCTGTTACTCCACGGCCGCGTAATACTCCGCCGGACGCGAATTTTCGCGTAGTCGCCGCTGACAGGCGGTGATTCTTCTTGTTTATACACACACACACACACACAGACACTTCCGAGAGCAAAAGAGTGTACAAATCTACTGTAATCGCACCTGATCGCAATATTGTTGTCGCTTTGCATTTTGATTGACATCTCGATAGCACGTGAAATACGATAGAATTTTCATAACGAAGTGCTACACGCGATATCGAAATGATATTTTTTAATCGATACACAGGTGTGCAGAGACTCTTCATTTTCTATCCCAATCAGTATAATACGATCGTTCGAATAAGCGAGTTTTCGCATACCGGGGTCGTTTTCCCACCAAGTTCATTTTGTCAGAGCAGATCTATGTAACAAAAACACATCAGCAAAATTGACAATTTGTTTTTTGGGGGGCGGGGAAGGGATTTACAGAAATACAATCTGCATACGTAATTACGCGTTCGGTTTTTTCGCCCGTAAGAAAAACCGAGTCCTTTTATTTTTGAGTCTATTATTTTAAATACGCAAGTGGGAAAAAAAGTATATGTTTCAACTTCGCGGAAAGAGAAAACACTGCACGAGAGATTTTCTCGTTTCAAGAGAGGAGGATATATTTCACAAAATACGCTTGAATAAAATAAATTGAATATAACAGAACAAAAGAAAGAGAGAAAAGTCAGTGTACAACGCAATTACTCGGTAATCGATATTTTTATGTTGCTGCATCACGTAATCTTTTGTGAACAACCGCAGGTTAATAATTCGACGTGAAATAAAATTTCAAAAAACATTTTCCCCGTATGTTACATGATTGAAGCCGCGCGTAAATGCATGCGGCCGGTACGTCGGATTCAACACACAAGTGTACGCGCATTTAGCCGTAGCATATCGTGGATGACGCACGCTGAAAAAAAAATTTTTTATCGGCATTATTAAATCGCGCGCCGCAAAATTTATTTGCGCGAGAAATGAATCGTTATTCGATGTAATTAATCAAATCGCCTGTCTATAAAAAAATAAAAAAGCTACGAGGAGGTAAACACGCACGCATGAATATCATTCCGACGTTTGTTTCGTATTTATACGTGACTCTTGGGACGCGGTTACAATATCGGCAAAAACAAAAAAAGTACTTACTCGAGTGTGCTCTTCACTTGCTTGTTTCGCTGCTCGATTATGTATACGAGCCATCCGCACTCAAACAAAATAATAATGTCCTCCGAGACTCAATAAATTATCTTTAATCGGAAATGTTTTTTTTTTTTTTTTAACAACGCGTGCGCATTCATAACAGTCTCATGATATTGTACAAACTTTGATTTACATCGCGGTACACACGACCGTTTAACACACAGGTTTTAGTTTTTTTTTTTATGATACTATAACAAATAATTCTAGTCGTGTATGTTTTGTGTTGATTGTAATAACACAAAACAAAATATATTGCGCGCGTAAAAAAAAAAAAACAAACTCACCTTTCATGCCGAGAGCGATGATGGGCACCTTCTCCCTCAATGCTCGCCTTATAATTTATTCTTCGTTACACGAGCACCACTATCGTTATGTCCAAGACGTGATTTCGCGACGCTTCTTCGCGCAGTTTTATTCTTGACATGAAAGATGACGAGGGACAACTTGACGCAAATCACAAGCTCCACGTGTGTACGACACTGTCTGCAAATGACAGAGATAAATTGTAAAACAACAAAACAATGTTGTTTGCAAAACTGCAATAACACAAAAAAATGTTACTCAAAACTCATTTGTAAAACCGATAAACAAAAATTTTGATTTTCAAACAGCAATACGAATAGTTTAATATTGTACCTGTGTTTAATGTAATACGCAAATAAAAAAAATTGATTGAAACAAACGCCGCTACTTAACAAACGCGTTGATAAGTAAAATTTTATCAGACAATCTGTTTATGTTGATGTGATTCGCAGAGTTTTGACATTTAAAGTTCGCGTTATAGAATTCAAATTCTTCAAATGTCAGAAGTCGGAGATTACACATAGTGTAAAATTGCGAGAGAACGCAACGGTCTCACTTGATGTGTATACACGTGCGTGTCATATCACAACTCGGAAATTGAGGTTAAACCGATGCGATAAGCGTTCCTTTGGAAAAATATCAGACTCTGTGGCGTTTGAATGAAAAGAACGCGCCTACATATATGTATATGTATGTTCGATTGCACAAAATCATTGCACGTCACAAAGTGAAAACCAAAGACAGACGAAAACGATATCGCCAACCGTTAAAGCGGAGCAATTCGACGCTATTTGCGAGATTTAGTTTTGAAATGTGTTTGAAAAAGTTAAATCAACGATCCAAAAAAAAACTTTGCCTGTAAAAACTCTCTGTATGTGAAAACTCTGTGATATTTTATCTACAAATACTGTGTGAAAAATTTCAAGAAACTTTGCACAGCACAATCCCGAAATATTGTGTTTTTTTTCCCTTTCGAAATATTCTACAAAAGAGCGATGAGCAAAAAGTATGGATTGGATTCCGTCTAATCGCGGAGCGGCAGACGGACGAGTTTATTTGATTTCTTCGACGGACGGGAGAATCGTAAAAATTTTACTCCATGGCAAAGAGAAAAATTTTTCCCGTGGGAGCGTCGGCCAGCGTCTGCCACTGATAAGTAGGCGGTGGAAAAAGAGAAAAACTCCATCTCTGAGAGGCTCGTCTTGTGTTTTCCTTTTTTCGGCCGGTGCTTCGCGAAATTTATGAGGATTACGTCGAGTCATTTTCGAGTTTCCCGCTGGGAATAAAAGCCGGCCTCGTAAATTGGGATACTGTCCTCGAATTTCGATTCCCGAAAGGCAAGAGGCGGAAGTAAAACTGCCGTACGAGGACAGCTTCGTGCAGAAGGACATTATCGAGTTTAGCGCGTCTTATCCCTTTTATAAGGCGTGAAAGAGAAGAGAAGAGAGAGAGAGAGAGAGAGAGAGAGAGAGAGAGAGAGAGAATCGTAAAGAAAACTGTCTACGATACGTACATTTCGCGATGAGAACGATAGCGTAAATTCTGTTTAACGTTCGCCTATATATATATGCGCGCACGTTCGACGATGACGCGAAATGCACTAAGGGCGCGTAGATTTCAGAATATTTCCGTTCGCGCACGTAGCGAACGTAAATGCTCGCTGTAAGATAGAAACGGGCTTCTTCTTCGAACGCAACATTTTGCGACCACGTCGGCAGTTTTCTAAGGGGAAGAAGCGCCACTTGTTATAGGAGTCGCGAGCGTGGAATCGCTGTCGTGGCGTGTTGTACGCCGAAGAAATTTTGTCGCTTACGTTTTTCTCGGAGAAAATTATCGCGAGCAAGCTGAATTCCGGAAGCGAGCGGCAAAAAAAAAAAAGAGGTAAGATAAAAGCTGGCCGATATATATTCGACTACGGGATATCGGGCGTACATCCCGATAACAGGAAGCGAAGTGAAGACCGATCGAGAGGAGGAGAAAAACGAAGATATCGGAGAACCAATGGCGGGAGACGCGTTTTATAAACTCACGGCACGGAATAACGTTATCTCTCGCACAACAGACAAGACGCGCGTCAGTGTACGCTGGTCAAGAAAGAAGTGACGATGAGAGTTCACGAGGAACGAGGCAAATTTATGGAACATGGCGGCTCTATCTCTCTGTCGCTCTCTTTTCAGAAGTTAGAGATTTATCGGACTGATAGTTACAAGAGCGAAACGGCGACGACGCGCGCGCCTCGAAAACTTCTGCACCGTAAAAATATTTTCACCGAACGAAGAGAGACGGCGGCGCGGAGCAAAACGAAGTGATAGTCCGGCGGAAAAACGAAAACACGAACACACACGGGTGTAAGACAGAGACGTCGATGCTGCGGTCAAGACGTCGAAAAGTCGACGGATGGGAAGTTCGCGAGATTTATGGATTATTGCTCGAGCGCTCGAGATTTATCGAGAGTTGTCGAAGAGAAGGAAGAGAGAAAGAGAGAGAGAGAGAGAGAAAGAGGTTTCCGTCAAAACCCGAAACTGCATGTTCGACGAAAACACGTTTAGATGCGGTGAAAGCGCGGGGGAGAGAGGAAAAAAAAGAAAGCACCCGTCGTGATACTTACGTCTGACGTAAGCACAATCTTGCAAAGAAGAGAAGCGTCGTAATAAACGAACCGGCGGTGCGCGCGGTCTTTCGATATCCAACGAGCCGCGATACGATATCCTGCGGGGGCCTCCCCGTGAATCGGGAAAGTTGGAGAGGATTTATGCGCACGCGGTGGCAAAGGAGTTACATAGTAAAAACGTCAAAGTTCAGGATTTATCGAATCCAGACGAGAGAAACGTCCGGGATGCCTCCAAATCGTATCGACCTTTTCGCGTAGAAACAGTATTTTTAAACAGAGCAACGGGGTGGAGAAACCGAGTTCGAATGGTTCGAGCAAATGCGAGTTCGTCGGGCCATCGCGTGTTCTTATCGCGATGTGACCGAGAAAAAAAAATAAAAACTTTGAATGATATCACCTCTCCTCTCGAACAATTTATAGAAACGATCGCGAAGAAAATTTCGTGGACAAATCTTGCTGAAGCTCGCAATTTATCGAGGCGGAAATAAAAGGATCAACGGCGCTGATCTTCGTAGACCTTGCAATGATGCCTTTTGGCCTTTGCCCTGTCGCGGATGTTTAAACGGGAACAAGAAAGAAGCTCGATAAATATTTTCAGACAAAAAAAACCGACGTTCTCGATCACATTACCTTTGTCAAAGATTTTCCTTTGTGAAAAAAAACGATTGTAAAAAAAAAAATTGAAAAATTAACAAACGTAAATCTCGCGAGCAAATTTTGTCGAATTATCATTTGAATACATATTTAAAATGTGACATGAGAGCATGATAAAAATGTTATAATTATAAGTAATCAAGAGTCTTAACTTTTGCCTGTTTTTAATCACCTTGACATTTTTTTACGAACGTCGAATTTTCGCTGCTCTTATCAGAGATTTAATATATTCATCGTAGAACACTATCTCAAAAAAGAGACAAGTACGTAAGAACGTACATACATCTCCGAATACGAAAAAGATTTCCAGAATTGACAAAGAAGAAGTTTTTCGACGAAAGAGCGGAAGTTCGGGACTTATCGAACCGGCAGTAAAGAGATCGACGTGCTGATCCCACAAAAGTATTTCACAGCAAACAATAATTTCTTCCCCTTTTCCCTGCTCTTCTTCTTACTCTCCCATGGAATATTTTTCGATCGCGGTCGCGGAAGACAGAAGAGGAAAAAGAGAAATGGAAGAGCGGAAACGAAAGAGCGCGGGACAAGTAATAAAATTGAATAAAAACAGACTGATGGTAAAGCAGACGAGCAAACATATTGTAGATAAAATTTTTATGCATGAACTACTGTAGAACACGGAGTGTTCTCTCTTTTCTTCTCTACCTCTTCTGCTTGCCGCCATGATATATAACTCGTAGAAAGTAATACCGTGAAACATATGACGTACGTAGAAGTACAAAAGAGAGTAATTTTGTTTAAAACACTTATATATCACATCATCGCAATTTTCCAACAACGTTCGTAAAGTCATAAAATAATACGTTCTCTATTTCGAGCAATTTCTATTAACTGAAAAAATTAAAAAAAACAAACCTGCAGTTATAAATAAAATGAAGTATTTGGTTTAGAAATCGATCAAACGCCTGGATAGATCGATCTCGCCGAGATATTTTCCATCAACAATCACGAAAGGAGCGCGAGAGCAACGGGAAGGTGAAAAAAGAACGAACAAACGCGATAGAAGAAAAAAGGCGAAAGAGAACGGGCGAGAGAATGGATGTGAAAGAATAGCGGAGCAACAACGCACAGCAGCGGCGTGAGAGGCGCGCGGATTTCACTCGGAATCAGGAAGTAAAGGGATCGACGCGAGATCGCAGATTGCGAGAATTTCCGGTTGCCTCCGCATCCGCGATACTTATCGGCGGCGACAACACCGGCGATCTGCACACAGCGCGAGAACAGCGCTCGGCGAACGTCGCAAATTTCCCGAGATTTTCCGCCGAGCCGTCGAAGTCGCTGAAAAGTCGCGACGTTATTCCGCTTCGGATTTATAGAGCTGACGCGTAGGCGGATCAAGCGCTTCTGCTATTGCCGCGAACTCTCAATGCCGGAAAAAAATGGCGCAAAATAATCGATTAATTCCCTTTGTTTTTTTTTTTTAGATATAAAATGCTCTTATATAAAACTAATAATATAAAAGAATATAATATGCGAAAATCTATGAAGTTACTAGAAAATATGTAAAAAAAACGTAGAAGAAATCGACAACTTTTTCATCTTCCATTTATTTTTATTTATTTGCGAGCATTGCAAAATTCGTCTCGCTCGCTTACACGTTATGAGGACATGTGTCACACTACGTCCTCATTCGCAAGAGTACGGTGTTTCGAGATTTCCGACGAAATACAGCGTCTTTCCGAGCGGGAAAGGCAGAAGGAAAATAAGAATTTATACGCGTCCGCGCATTGGTTTTTCGAATATATTCAATGGTGGCGCGTTCCAGGAAAACTTAGACGATACTGTCTTCGCGGAAAATATTCCCGCGCGTGCGGTAACTATTCCACGCGGATATAAGTATATATATATATATATATATATATATACAAGTATATATACAAGTATATATATAAGTATATATATGTATATTCCCATCGAGAAATCGAGAAAGCGTATTACTTTGACCGAATTGAATTTTACGACGTTCTAAATCAAACCACATCTTTATAAAACAAGAAAAAAAATGATTCTCATTTTCAACACACACACACCCACATGCGGTGAAAAATTACCTTCGACAATTCTCGACGATTTCTCGGTATGTCCCGCGACAGAATCCTTCGGTGATGTCGCACTTGGTTCGCTGTTAATACCGAGCAGCATGTCACTGAAACTCGCGGGCACAACAAATTGTTCGAGAAATCTTTTCCCGTTCGCAAAACTTCCAAATTGAAAATCCCACACGAGTTTCTCCGCAAGGCTTGCCGGGAATACCGAACGAGAAACACACTGTTTTACGACGGAGGATTCCCTTTCGATTATCCCGCGGGCGTCATCTTGTCGCTTTTTATCGCAAGGATGTTTGCAAAAAGCGAGGAGACCCTTCGTCTGGAAAATGTTATCCTATCCGCGGCGTTATCCTTTACTACCGCGCATTATCCTCTACCGTCTATTAGCGGAATATCGAAGGACTGTCCTCGTGACGCCGCCAACGGCGCCGTTTTAATTCCTCCTGCTGCCGGTGCGCACTTGCTGTTTTATTCCGATCACGCTCTCGCACGACCTCCTCGCGCGACGTACAGTTTCTACATGAAAAGTAATAAAGACGGTGTTGAAACGGCCGACCTTAATAATCATAAATCTCAATAACACACAATCGCGAATCCACGTCGACAGCGAATTTATTCAAGCTTCAGAATGTGATTGTACAATTCTACAAGAATCGTGATTACACACGATTCCGCTGTGCGTCTCCGTAAGCGGAAGAGCATAGAAGATAAAAAATATCCTGGTTCATAAAACACAATTCTCCAAAGGCGAGAGACATACAGAAGTAACAGTAGCGAAGAAGAAATCGTGATCGCGTCACACGTCGCGTCGTCGCATTTACTTCGAATATCGAATACGAGTGCATTATCTCGAAAGACGAACGAGAAATCGACGATTGTTTTCAACGATGAGCAGCAAAGTGTCCTCGAAAGGATGCAGGAGTTCAAAGAGAAACTCCTCTTGTCGAGGAATTCACGAGGAGATCTCTCTCTCTCTCTCTCTCTCTCTCTCTCTCTCTCTCTCTCTCTTTGATCGATGGCGATCAAGTGAACTCGTACTTCATCCTCCGTTACCTCCCGCTCGAAAGAAATTCCCGGAGCTTGAGTTCAACGAGGCCAACGTATCATTCCCAATCAACTGTAAGATACATTGTTGCGTGTGTGTAGTGACTTTCTGTCAGGTTGCGCATGATCGATCAAGTGTACGTTACGTGACTTTACAAGAGACACCTCGCGCGACATGAGATACTTTGCCTTAATCGAGCGCGCGCATATCCAATGTTTTATTTATTTATTTTTTTTTTTAAGACATTGTCAGAAATATTTTGGCGAAAAACTAAAAGTATAAAACTTATAATTTTATCAGACTCTTGCGATTCTCAGACGTAATGTAATTGTGACACACGAAAAACGTGAAATCCGCGAATTTTAAATCCGCTAATTCATTAATACACGTTCGCAGGAACGAGAAAACGATTATACACAGCGCTTTACCGCACATCCGCTTTGAATACCCGCAGCTTTTATACGCATTTGCGGTGAATGGGAAACGCGTCGCGAGTGCGCTATCAAATCGTGAAAAAACGTTTACCCGAGAGCTTTCGAATTTTATCGCACATTTAATAGCCGGGCCTCAATATCAATAGAGCCGCTTTCGAACGAGTCATTCATCGATGTCTTTGACACGCGCGCGTAACGATGTATCGCTCGTATTAAGTTCTCGAATCGCGCGCATGTTAAAAAAAAAAAAAAAAGGAGATTCTCGCGCTGTGAGCGGATTCCATCAAGTTCCATCGTTCTTCGAGATCATCTGGGAACGCGCTACGCGAAAGCGAAGGATCGAAGGATCCCGCAGCCGAGGATGAACGGAGACTTTGCACGGGCGGGCGGCGCACGGACGACCCGAGCCGAGCCCAGTCGGGATCCGCTCCAAGTGGGCACGTATCCCGTTACCCGAGGCATATCTCCAGAGATTACTCCCTGGAAACGAGCACGGAGAGAGATGTCCCGGATTCTCTCCTCTTCTCCCGCTACCGCTCAGAAATACGAAACTCTAAAAGGAATACATATATACATATATAGCGCGGATTCGGGAAACATCCGTCAGGTACTTAGGGGAGAAAGGGGGATCGTGAACATCACCGGAGCTCCTTCGGGACCGCGCGCAAGATAACTCGCGCAATGCAACCGGCGGTTAGGATTGCATTTTTCAGAGGATTAAAACGCAAAAAGAAGAAAAGAGGCTGACGTTACGACTCGGAAAATGTTATTCATAAACGCCTGGGGCATTATTTGTGGCACACGCCGTCGTGATTTTGCGTGTCACATTCAATACAGTCCGCGAAAGTGGGAAAAGACGCATTTAGAACGCGCGAGAGAGCTTTAAACAAATTTTTTTTTCTTCAACAAAAATGCGAACAATAATGTTATTAAGTTTTCGCTTTGGAAAAGTGTGAGCACGTGAAAGCGCCACGAAATAATATGGCGCCGAGCGATTATGTAATATAATGAATTATTTCGCGAGCTGTGAAAATGAAAGAAATAATTTGTTTCCTCTCGCCGTCAGAGAGTCAGAGCCTGTGTTGCCTCCCATTTTCCGAAACTCGATCAAAATATCGGAAAATATTATTCGCAGAGGGAATTGAAATGTCATCGGTAATGAGCACGGTAATCAATTAAGGTACTGCTACCACTACTCTTTACGCGTTCACTGATTAACTTCACGTCACGTTATAATACGCTAGGTAATGCGGCAGTGCACTAATCGAGGCTGGGACGCGGTAAAAAGATCTCCGAATTCCGCACCGTGAAGGTCAGCGGTGATACTGGCACACTTGACCTGGTTGCGACGAGCGTAGCGCCGACGACCGTCGAACGACAGACGTCAGAGCGCAAAATTGCAATGCAAACACTCGAAGGGAGGAGGAGGAGGAAGAGAATGGCAGCAGTCGATTCCGCTTATATTGTTGCAAACACGCCACTCCGAAATTTCGTCGACAGTTTTGCACATTCGCTACACCAACATTGTCAAGTCACTCGATGAAAATCGAGGAGAAGAACCGCGCGCGTTAAACGTCGACGCGGAAACAGAGACGATCACGTCCGTTTTCACAAACTGTCTGCGCGTTCACGATCTCGCGACGATCGATGAACACGCTCGAAGATCCCTATTGTCGCGAAAGCCATCACTCTAAACAAAGCTCTGTACGAGAGGCACGCTGTCGAACTCTGACGCTTGTCGATAGAGATTATCTGTGAAAGAGGGTTATCATCCGGAAACCTGTGCTAATTAGATTTAATCTACACATCGCTGATACACAAAATCATCCTGATTAGAGAGCTTTTCACACAAAAAAAAAACTGCGGAGATCTACAACCCCCGTTCACATCTCCCGCCGACAAAGAAATCTATGACAAATGCAACATCTCCTAAAACTTTGTTCCCCTTTTTTTTCTCACTTGAAAATCATCTTACACACACGTGATACACGCTGTTACAGCTGAATCCTACGATAAAAATTTTCCAAATTATGCTCGTAAATTTGAATCGAGAAGGGTCTCACCCCCTATTGTCCGAGACAACATGAGCACACTATTTTTTGTGTGTAACAATTTATCAGTGATCTGTTAGTTTTTTTTTATTTTTTTTTTATTTTTTTTATTTTTTTTTATAATGACCAACGGAAAAAATATGCAACGGAAAAAACGACACCTTCGTCGGCAGTGCTCTTTGGCCGCGAGCGCGCTGCTACTGCCGAGGTCTCTTCTCTCTCGTGGGGCTAATGCACAGAGGATCCCGTTCGTACGGGGGTTGACCTAGTTTAAAGAATGGAGGGGCCGAAGAGTGCGCGGTACGGACGCGTCCACGTCGCGATACGTACTGAACCGTCACCACGTACAGTACGTACGTACCGTACGTACGTACGTACGGACTCTCTCTACCCCTTCGGGCTAAAGCTGCGCGCGGTAAGACCGCGCGAGAGCTCATTTCCCCTTTCGCGGTTCTCGCATTCTGCCGCTACCACCACCACCGCCACTACCACCAGCAGCAGCACCAGCAGATCGACCTTCGGCGTAGCCCGACGTCGTCGCCGGGACCACCACCATCACCGCCACCACCATCACCACCACCACCAACACCACCACCACCACCACTATCACTACCACCATCGCACTATCGTCTCCGTCACTATTGCCGCCGCCGCCGTCGTCGCCGACACAAGCCTCCCTCGCGAAGCAACCCCTGAAACTAACCCCTACCCGTGCGCTCCTCGGCCAAAGCTCCCCTCCATATTGATCAGTGCGCGCAGTCCGCAGGCCGCAGCATCCAACGACGAGAACGCGCGCTACAACACGTTGTCAACATGCTTAGCAGACCGAAATCCCGCCGTACAGGATAGCGACGAGTACTGGCCGCATGCATCCGCAGGATCGTGCTTTGCCGTACGATAAAGTGATGGGATTTATGGGACGGATACAAACTAAGACGCATCTAGTGTGCAAAACCACGAGAAGAAAATTCTAGCTAACCGCGGATTGTAAATCCGTTTCATTGCACCAGTGCGTGTAATCAAGGAAATTGATTCAATCATACGTATTGTCCTCTTGTGTTCTCTCTCGTATCGATACATTTATATAGGACGTCATTTTAATAAATCTTTTAAATTTATCAAAGCGTATTAAAACATTAAAGGCAAAGCTTTAAACATATTTTGTGTAATTAAATTATTAATCTGATACGAGAGAGTCACTTATGTGCGCAAATTATAATTTGTGACTATAGAAATTGACGAAAAATTCACACAAAGAGTTGCTCGTTAATTTCGATATATTATTGCAATTATTATCTGTAAATTTCTTTGTCCAACAAAATATTACATTTCAATATATGATTAATATTCCAATGCAAAATTATGACGATTTCGATTGGTCGAGCGTTGAAAATACTTGAAACATGCAAAATGTTATAAACGCGTTTGCAACAACAACAAGTACCGCGCGTATTATTCCGGAAATCTCTTCAATGTGACACAGGTGCGTGCCGTTTATTAATCGATTAAAACCACGTGCGTCCGCATAATGTCGGCTCCCCAAACTTTTGTTCGGGATTTTGCCCTCCCTCGATTTTGAGAGTCTCATCGAGTGTAACATTCGCACGGGATGACTAAACTAAAGGTAGATCACTCTTCTATTCGAAAGTTGTGTGGTAAAAAAACGTTAAATATGCGCATCGCCGCCGCAAGTTGTGCGATATGGAGTTTCACAGCAATTTCGATTTGTATTTGGCGAATTAGTAGAAAAAAAAAGTACAATAAGTAACAATACAAAGTAAGATCGACTGTTTTTTGTTTTTTTATTTCGCTATGCTTTTATCTTAATGCGTAGGAACACAGCGACAAAAAGTCGTTCGTAGCTCCGCGAAGTAACGGAAGTTAATGACCACAGAGAGAAAATAACGTTAGAAAATTTATCATATTTAAAGTTGCTTTTATCTTTCTTGGAAAAGCGCGGCCAAAAGCCTTACCTTTTATTTCGCTCAACTTCACCATTACACTTCACTCTCTCGCGAACCAACGAGTCAAGAAGAGCCCGAATGTTTTGCAATTCTTACGCAGCGGGTAGCGCGCGAGCGGATTTTCTACTTGAATCCTTGTCGAAAGCGAGAAAATACTTCTTTCTCGCTGATACCGAAGAAGTTTCTGTAGGAAGTACTAAGGGCATTCCGCTCGGAAAGGTTGACAGACGCTATTGCAAGACCAAGTTCCAGTTGCACTCTCTCAACCGTCCCGAAGGCTGAGCGCGAAACTTCCGGTCGAGTGTGATTGTCGCGGCAAAAAGCTGCCCGGGGCTTTACAACCTTCATTTCCCGACTTAATACGTTTCTCCGCTAAGGTGGCGGCGAAATGGAGCGAAAAAAAAGAGGAAGAGAGGAAAAAGACGAGAGAGAGAGAGAAAGAGAGAGAGAAAACGAAGCCAGACCTCTCTAGAGTCGGTTCTCCCGCCCGCGCGGGAGAGAACTCGGTGACCTTCCGCCAAATACAACTCCATTTGCACCGTCGCGAACGGTAAAAGGAGAGAATTTCACTTTCGGTCCCGAAAGTGTGCGCAGTTTAAAGTCGCACACTTCCAGCGCCCCTCGAATCGTTACCGGGAGGATATCCGATCAGGCGCGAGATATAATTTTTCCTCAACGTATTTCTCTGATAAGATACACTTTCAATAAAATATAAGAGAAAAAATTTCGATACGGAGAAAACGCACACAAGTACACACACACACACACACACACACACACACACGTACACAGTGCAATTTACTATCTCTCTTTACGACAGAGAATATAAATCTTCTCTGTTAATACACACGTGTATAAAATACAGATAGAGTAAAAGCTATTTTGAAGTTTATCTGTAATTTTATTTTTATTTCGCGATTAACCATATTTTTGCAAGTGTCGGAAAAAATAACATTGCAAAAGAGAGTACAAAGTTGAAATACTAAACAGGATTGACACACTGCTGAAATGTTTGCGTGTATTTTTTGGTGTCTGGTTATTAATGGTTTTTATTAATGGTTTTGTTTTCACCAAGCCCGAATACATTTAATAAGTAATTAGAGAGAGATGTCAATGCGATGTCAATATACGAGAAAACAAAATCTTGTCTTATACCGTTTTGTGTCTCATGGACAATATTATTCATACATATAAAGTCACACAAATGATCCACATAATGAACTAATTATTACAGGAATTTGACGACTGTTATATAGTCGAGTCAAATGAGACCATGTGAAAACACGTTCGGGTTCATCCGCGTTATTAAGCGAATAACTATCGCGATGTGTAGAATAGAAAGGGACAATTAATGACTATTAATTAATTGTCTATTAAATTTGTGCCTGTTAGGTTTTACCGAATAAACACATGGTAAAATTACCGTGATTTTGCAAATAAATCACTGACTAATCGTACAGTAACGCTTTAATCAATTTTCAAAGATAAAACGAATAAAGCGGCGAGTGTTTGTTTTTATTTTTTTATTTTTTTTCAAAATTATGCAATCTATGGTGTTAACAATAAAAAAATGCGATAAAATATGTGAGAAGATTATTAATTAAATGCATATATGCATCCCAATGTAACGCGTTGATAAATTCGTTAACCGAAGAATAATACGCACGGTAACCAATTTATACATTAACATTGTATCAAAGTGACTGCTCTTTTGATACGCGCAATTTTCCACGTAATAGTCATCCATATTTCCGAAAAGATCGATTGCTGTTACGGACTGAAATTAATTTTATCTTTTATACATACACACACATGTAGAAACATCCAATGATTGACACTTTGAAAGACATGTCAATTTTGTTTCTTTTTTTTTTTTGTTCAAAAGTGCCAATTAAAGGCACTTCGAAATAAAATGGTGTCATAAAAAAATTCATAAAAGTCAGCCTACTACAATGTCAAGTAAAAAGTAACCACAATGTCCTGAATAAATTCTCGTAATATCTATTTTCAATATTTCTAGCAAACAATATGCTGAGATAACACAATTTGGATTATGCATATTATTTTCACGTTATAATGGAGAAAATGTACACTCGTCGAACGGATATGAACAATAGGATTTCCTTTAGATACCGTTTAATCCTTTGAATCTTCCTGGTTTCACTCAGACAACATCGCTATCCAGTGTGGTCCCAGTGTGCTATTGATCTGACTATGAAACCATATTGGTCAACGCATCGGTTAGGTGCATCAATTTGCACCTCAAAGGATTAAACTAGTTGCTATGAATAACGGTAATTTCATTGTTCTCTGTTATCACTAACAGCTGTATGTTTCTTTTGTCAAACAAATGGTATTATCTTATTTTGTTTTCCTTTTTTTTTAACGTTTTCTCTTGTACCAATTTTTTTATTATATAAGCTTTGGAGACTTGGACAAAAACTGCATAAACAGACAAATGTGGAAAAATTGCGCACAAAAAAAGAACATAAAAAATATAAGTTTAAGAAGATCTTAACGCCTCGACGTCAAACAAATTGTAATTTTTTATGGTCGTCTTAAGAGCAAACAAATTTTTGTCTATTTTCCACGAAAATGCGTCATTTACAAGACACATTCGAGGACACCCTGTCTATCTATATTCATATGTTTTTTATGACATTAATATAATTTTATGAAGAATAAACTTTTTTTCAAGAAAACAACTTTTATGTGACTAACAAATATTATATTAAGAAGAAACACACAAAAAGAGAGAGAGAGAGAGAGAAAGAGAATCATGAATATATTGTGCCATTGTTTCATGCATCGCGTTTCATGCGCGTAGTGGGGGTTTTTAGTAGTAGTAGGAAACGCGCACATAAGTTCCTACTATCTTCAGTTCCCACTATCTTCAATCGTTAATCCGCGCTACAGTTTGAACTTGAGATTCTGATAAGTAACAGGTTTACACGAAGTGTGTATTTTCGTCGGTATACCGCGTGAACGTTATACGAGAAACGCTATAGGTGAATTCGAACAGATATGCTCGTTAATATGATCGAGAATATTATATTCCACTCTACATATATAAATCCGGAACCACCGGAATCACTATTTGTTTCGCAGAGACAGAAGGTCCAGTTCTCAACAGTTATTTCAATCTTGGTAATATATTAACACGCGTATCGCTAAATTTTTTCAAAATTTACGAGGCAGTAGTTGTCTCTTTTGAACAAAACCAAAAATGCATTCTATAAAAATTTCTTAAGAATATTTTTAACAATTTTTAAGTATATTATAAGTTTTTGAAAAAGCGACTAAAACACTCGATAACGATAGTTTAAGCAAAAGCTATCCTTACAAAGATATTTTGGAGATATGTACTATAAGATGCCAAGCTACCCTCCGTGCTAGAAGTTCTCATCATCGTACTTGTTATCAAGTTAAAACACCTTGTACTGAAGCATTTTTCTCTCTGCTGCCAGTTGTTCTCGATCATATTTTTTATCCCATTCTTACGATAAGATTTTTTCAATAACTTTTAACATGTTTAATAATACATTACTTTAATTACATCATTACGTTAATTACATTAACATAAAAGAAAAAATCGTAAAATGTTGTACAATTAAACCTATAAGGGACTTGCAAATACATAGAAATAATAACTCGACAAAATAAAGGAATACAATGTAAACGACATGTGTAAAGAATATCTGCCATTGGCTGTGTTTGTCGAAACATGTGTCAAAATATTTACAATTTTCTTCTGACTACGTGCTTGAACATCGTATGCTAGATTATTTTGTTATATCTGTTGTATATATTTATTAATACTATCTACTGTGTGAGATTTAATTAAAATCTAAGAAATCTATCTTATTTTAGTGTATATTTTTTGATGCAAAAAAACTGTTTTATGAAAAATAAAAAACATTAAAGTGATATAAAATTTATCACACATAATGTTTGAAAATTTATTAAAATAAATTTATAATCTAAATAAAAGT
>QVOB01007327.1:0-21701 GCA_014839585.1 Pseudomyrmex concolor
TGCGTGATATAAATTATCGTTTTCGATAGAAGAGCGAGCCATCGGAATTTTCTTTGGAAGCAACAGATAGTTCTTATCTCCGATGTAATATCAATTTTTCTCGCGAAATAAAAACGCCGCAGATCGCGGCGGACTCGAGTCTATGCGCGGGATAAGCGTTCGCACGTAAATGGATATGCAAATGCAACGCGAAGTTCCAATTTCACTCCCGACGTGAGTCATACTCACTTCGTACGGTTACTCTCTCGGTGAACAACACCTGTTCTGTTCTGTGTTTTAAGCGCGTCCCTCTACGTATGACACACGAGCGAGAAAAGAAAGCGCGAACGGTCAACATCGACGGCGAACTCGCTTGATGAACGAAATTGTCGCGAGAAAACCGCGCTAGAAAAACCAGGTATAAAAAAACGAACGAACGATATTAAGTGAAAGGCGGTCTCGGGATCCGTAATACAGCGCAATTTTATGAGCGATCATAACGCAAGTTTATACCTAGGAGTTCTGTGCGCGCGAGAGAATGGATGGATCGTAAAGACTCGGCGGATAAATCACGATAAGATGTCCTGCTCGCTCGGAGGCTGGCCACGGGGCGTGGGAGTCTCTCTTCGAGACATTTTACAAAAGTACCGAGGCGCGCAGTGGCGCGGAAAGATGCGGAGTGCGATTAAAAAGGGCGTCGCGCGCGGAGGCGGCTGCGCGCACATTGTTATCGCGTTGATATTGCGAAGGTTGCGGCGCGATTATGTAGAGATTTTAGAAAAACGCGACGAGTCTTTCTCCGACTTGTGTAACGCGTGATCTCTTCCCTCTGGGCGTTTTTAATTATTTTTCTGCCGGGCTAGATACGCGCGCCCGCGCGCGACTGTTCCGAGAGAAATGTAATTTATTACGTAAATCGGATAATACGCTCGAGAATATATACCTTGCATCTGAATTAAAGGAAGCGCTCGCGTAAAATTACATAGACACGCACACACATAGAGTAGAAAATAAACACGTAAAGTCTGTAATCATTCGCGAACGAACGAACGTTTCGTTAACGCACCTGTCGCTTTCCACACGCGATCTTACGTTCGGCGGAGTCGTTTCGATATCGCGATCGCACGGAAACTGACCTCTCTAATGTACAACAACAGCGGGCAGATCCGCCGATCAATTTTACCGTGGCGGCTCGTCAAACGCAAGGCTATTCGATTAACTTCTTGTCACGCCGTGTGTACGTACGCGCATCCCCGAGTCGTTAATTAACTTTAATATCGTCCCCGTGTATATATACACTCGTGTGTGTTGCGTCGCCGTCTCCCGTATCGGGACGCAAAGTAGCTATTAGCCGGGCTTATATTCCCGCCTTCATTAGGCAATAAACTCGGATAATTATCGCCGTTACGTGCGCCGCAACTTCCTCTCTGTTGTTGTTGTTGTTGCGCCGCGCCGCGAAAATCGCTTTAACACGCTCAAGATATAAAATACAAAGAGCCATTCTCGATCGCTGTTTTGTTTCGAGATAGGAACGCGGCCTAGACCTTGATCCGCTGCGCGTTCAAAATTAAATCGGATTTGACACTCGTTTTATTCCGACGACACGCCGCGGCTTCATCCCAGCGGCCGGCGCGAGACAATGCAACGCTTTCAGCGAACGAACACGTTCGGCGTATAAATAGCAGAACGAATTCCGCGCGGGAGAATTCAAGTTACTCGTAGGATCGAACTCTCGCGTATCGAGTTCTCGAGAGCGGATATTGCGGTGAATATTTTTTTTACTTTGTTGGAGATATATAGAAGTAATTATCGTTTTAATTCAATCCAAGAACAAAACTTCGCGTACACACATACAATCGAAACTTTCTTTTTAAACTAGTTCAAATCTAGCGGACAACACGCGGACGACTTCATCGCGGAACGTTGCGAATTTATGAGATAATGTCAATAAAACTCGAGACCGAAACTTCTCTGTCTACGAGATTTTATGTATTCTTCACCAGGAGAAGACTAGGCCTGTGTTTCCTTCTAACCGGGGCTTGAGTAAACGGAAACTGGGATTTCTCTCGAAGTTTATATTCTCGTGTTCTCCGTCAAGGCTCCGTGCGTGCCCTCGCAAATGTACACGCAGACACCGAAGAATATCAATCTCGCATTGATATTTTAATCGTTCCGTTCCTGACTCCGCGAGTCAAGCGTGACCAAGCGACTCTCTTTGTCATTAAAACAAAACGATGTTTGTAACTTCACCAAGTACATGTATTTATAACACGATCTGCCAACAGAACGGAATTGCGTCATCGCGATAACGTCATCGTTCGCAACGCGGCGAGTCAATTTACGAATATTTCACGCGCTTTTATTGAACCCCGTCGTTTTATTGATACAAATATGCAATATAGCGTTTCGCACGCCGTATACATAATAATCAACGATTTAATGGATTATTACGCGGCTATATCGTTAACGGCGATTTTTCCCGCTAGGTTGAAAGAGAGAAAAATCATTTGGAAATGAAGGAAACTATATACGCGCACTCGCGCACGGGTAATAATCGTAAATCCACGTCCGAGAATTTTCACGGATTCATCCGCCGTCAGCAATACCTCGCCGCTCTGGCTCGATTCCATTCCCCCGCGTCGTTAAATCCGCGCAAGACGAATAATTAAAACCGCAACCTTGAAGTTACTCGGGAAGAGACGATTTTTCGTCGCGAGTTCGCTGATTGTCGACAAAACTTTCGCGCAAAGCCTTTTGATAACTTGCTCTTTTAATAATATTTATGTTTAAATTCTAAAAAAAACTGTCAGAAAATTGTATTTAACAACATTCACAAGCAAAACAATTACGTCATACTATAAACTATTTTTGTAAAATTCGAATATAAAATTTGGCGGCAAACAATATAAACTTTAATTCTCGTAGACGATCGAAAAATCATTACAAAATTATTGAAAAATATTATAACTAGAACGATAAAAACGAAAGAATATAAATAATTCAACCTGATTATATAACTGACGCATTCAGACTTCTGTCTGAGAGCAGGAAGTAGTCCAGTTATCTTTAGTTTTGGATACAGAGACGGTTGCCAGTTGGATCTTTAAATATTTACCATGGAACTCGTCCATTGGCGAATAGCGGCCAATTCAGACGGACGAACGTGCTCCGATATGTGCATCAATGCATCCGAGCGTTCGCCGAGAAGGTCACGTCTCTCATTACGGGCTAACGATTCGATATTAAGTCCCATGTTTGCTCCCATAACGGCGGAATCGAAGGGAGAACTCGATATCTGCTATTTGCCATTCGATCCCCAAGTTTCCCAACAGATAGAGAGGGTTGGAGAGGCACGGCAAACATGAGACCCTACGTATATCAAACCCGCAACCGCCGTGCAATCTTACATCTCCACCAACTTTCGTTACACTACAAGAAGCATCGCTGCAGAAGCAATTGCACAATGCCAACGACACCTCGTTCGATACTTCTTTAATTAAAAAAAAATAATGTTGAAACGAGATTACAACACGATACCCGCGGAACAAAATTGAAGATCTCTCTCTCTCTCTCTCTCTCTCTATCTATCTATCTATCTATCTATCTCCGTGCGGACTTCTTCCACATCTTATGCAGATTTTCTCGCGAAGATCACACGAAAAAAAAAAAAAGATCCGCCATCGAAGAAGAAGAAGACGACGCGTCAATTTCCGCATCAATCATCCGTCGCGAGGGTGAGGTCAAAGAGAGAATTTAAAGACCCGGCGCCGGCGCGAGAAGCGCTGCGTCAATATTTATTATTTGTACCATCGTTCTGACGCGAGAGAAAATCGAGGGTAAGACGCGTCATGTACGTGGTACGATTTTTTTTCGCGATAGCTTCTATCTCGCGACATTCTTGTCAAACATTTTTAGAAAATTCCGCGAAAAAATCACAAGCTCGTAAGAACGAATCGATCGGTCGGTGTATCAATCGCAACTATAGGTAGTCATCGTAATTTACAAAGTTATCATAGTTTAATCCGGTCGCGAGTATAATTAAACCGGTCGCAACACACATACATACGAACGAGAAAATGCAATCGATCTTTTACTGCTGTGATAGTTTACGTTGTAATTCTATTATTCGCAAACACAGACCTCGGATTGCGACCGCGTGTAACAATTATGAAATATTGCATGTAACATACGGAGAATATATAAACTTTGAATGCATCGCGCGGTAAATTACTGACTCTACAGGAAGTTGATACGCTCGTAAAACGTTAGATTATACCTGGCTATTATCGTTAGAAATATCGCGCTCTTTGTCGCGTATATACAACCGCGAATGAAAAATATTTTTACACGCGCGCGTGGCGCGTTATTTTTGACATCGAACCGCGTAACGATCCCTCGTGATCAGACGCAACGACGTAATTACACGATCCGTGTAATCGTTTTTTTATTGCGTACCGCGCATAATAAGAGAGATCTCGACATGCCTTGGCGGCCACACAATCACTTAATAAAACCTGACGCAAATCTCCTCTCTCCGCGATCATAAAATCAAAGCGAGTCGAAAATTCAAACGGTTCCGGTCTTCGATTATCGACTATCGCGGTCGATATTCGCTTCCTGCTTCGCGTTGTCGGGATTAATACGAAAGATATATCTCGATTTCCCATTACACGGAAGAGAGAGAGAGAATAGTTAGTTTCGGAAATTTACAAAAATTCTATATTGCGCGATAATGATCGCGTTCCGTTTGCTAAATGATTTCCTCTCCTTTCCTTCTCCCTCTTCTCTGTGTAACTTTTTCTCGACCCAAGTATTCGTGCAATATGTATGTACTGCGCATTTTATATAACACGATACGAAGCGAAAAAAAGAAGAGAAAATAGAGCTCGGCTGTAAGACGTTTTCATGAAAAAAATCGCCCGACATGTGAGAGAGTATTCGATATGTGCAAACAAAATTATCGGTTGAACCGCTGAAAGAACAAAGAGAAAAGTGCGAAGGAAGGAGAGACGGAAGGGAGAGAAAAATAAAGAAAAACTCTCCGTATATCTCGGCAGAGAGTCGCGGAATGCCGTGAACTCGGGTTCAAGCTTTACGAGCGTGCTTACACAGCCGGGTGTGCGCGCCGCGATATCGATTACCGGGAACACTAGTGCAATTACACAATGAAGTAGTAATGACAATATCGCCGATAAACCTGATCGCGCGCGCAAACGACGAACGCGCACAAACTCTCGGCGCGCG
Organism: Pseudomyrmex concolor; assembly: GCA_014839585.1. NCBI lineage: Eukaryota > Metazoa > Arthropoda > Insecta > Hymenoptera > Formicidae > Pseudomyrmex > Pseudomyrmex concolor. The sequence continues at coordinate 5,224 of QVOB01007327.1, forward strand.
GTTATGAACTTCGATCAAACGAGCGTCGGGCGCGCGAATCGTATGATAAATCAATTTATTTACTTGCGCTCTTCCCCCGCGCTCTTGGAAGAGAAACGCGCAAATCCGTCCCGGATGCGCGTTAGTACACAAACGCGCGGAGCAAAACGCGAAACTCTGTTGAAAAAACACGGCACATGCAACAATCATGTACTATCCCCGTTCGATTTTATTGCAACGACGCGACGATATGCAACGATTATTGCGTCATTTGCATCCCGACTATTGAGATACGGCGGTCTCTTTTGGCCGTTTCATCCTTTTCACTTGTTTTTTTTTTTTGTTGCCAATAAATTTTACTTTTGCCGATAAATTTTAATTTCGTTTTATGCCGATTGTAAAACCGATATTAAAATTGTTGATGGAAACACTTTTGCATTCTGTTTAAATTTATTTTAAATTTTATTGTACACTGATACAACAGTATTTGTGCGTAGAAATGTTTGCACATTTGTTTTCGAGAAACTCTCCGGAGTCTTTTTCACCAAATAAGGACTTTATCCTGACATTTATCGCACGCGATTATTTTTCTTACTTAATCGCGCGTAACAACTTTCTCGTATCACGAGAATTTAATTTCGGCGATCTGAGAGAAGATCGGGAATGTTTCTGTGAATCAGAAGTCGAGATAAGGACGTTCGCACCTACAGGCCAAAAAAGGTCAGCCTCAAGAAAACGCAACGCGCTTGTCAACGGGCGCTTTTTAAGAACGAAGTTTATTCTGTTCTTTACCGATGCTATCAACGCCTCTTGAGAGATACTTTATTGCGAACCCAACACTTTGTCACGAGAGTCTTTAAATTTTTCGTAAACTTTTGACCCAAATCTGACAAACGGAAGAAAATTAACAAAACTCTTCGCACTAATATTTTTTCTCTCTTGATGTAATTCAAAGATCTTGAATTTCGTTTCGGAACGTATTGGGAAAAAACGCGTTCATTTTTGTACAGTCGAAAAGAATGGAATACGATTCGTCGCCTCTTCGTCGTCGCGATTCCGCCTGATTTCCGTATGCAGATCACACGCGAGAGAGTTACCCACCTGGCGGACAGTAACCTGTGCCTTTCGCGTAGATAACACACGCCCCGCCTTTCGTCACGTGTCACGGAAACGTCTCTCTCTCTCTCTTTATTATTTCCGGGAGGGTACGCAAAGGTAGGTAGTCGTGAAATATGACCGAAGCGTTGCGAACCTGTGCTCGTTCGAAACCCCAGCTTAAAGGGCACCGTGCCCGTCAATAAAAGCAAGAGAAAAATGAATCACACTTTCAGACGCACCTGCGACATTTCTCTCGCGGCAAATATTTCAACAAAGTTTCACATGCGTTGAAAATTACTCTTTTTTTTTTTTTAACATATATCACAAAATACTTCTGCCGAGACTTTTTTTATTTTCTAAGTACACAGATATTTAGTAATTTTTGTAATTACGTGCGCACACGTAGAAATGTTAACATAAAACAAGTAGAGAGCTAAGAAAGAAAGACGTTTTTAGTCATTTCGACAATTGACGAGAGAGAGCAAACAGTAAACACGAGAGAGAGAGAGAAATGTTTCGAAGACCACTTCAGCCAAGGCAAGGACATTCAGACGACGTAGACCGTGAATGGCGGATGTGTACAAATTCATGATACAGGGAACGTCCATTCGCAGGCAAGAGCAGAAGACAAAAGGTCTCTGCGATGGAGATGGCAATCAAATGGGAATGTTTTCATTTCGATGCAAATGCGAGTGTGACGCGGGAGAGACTCTTCGAGAGTAAAAAAAAAAAAAAAAAAAGGGAGCTTTACCGATACTTTGACGATACGCATCGATGCAGATGCGCGGCTGATCGTAGAAACAAAGAAGAGCCAGGAAATTAAAATACTCCCATGAGCGTGTCCCGCTCGTACGATCCGTGTAATCGCAGATGATCTCGAGGAAATACAAAAATCGTCCGAATAATCGAAAAATCGACGTGAGAAATGAAATGCAAAGCTTTTAAACAATCGATAGCAAATATTCAAGAAAATATCTAAATCGGAATTTCAAGCGGAATATCTAAATAAACACGTAACGTTATATTAATGTTATCCAACGCGTTTATTAGCGCGTGTCTACGATATTAATTCCAATTTAATTGCACACACAGTTTGTGCGCGTGTAATATATGCTTTAGCGAAATCACGTCACGCGTGTTCTCGAAAGTATTTCCGAGAAATCACCTGCAAAGATATCAGGTATAAACGAATCGTTTGTTGTCGACGAGGATAAAAAAGCGGAGGGCGACACGGACGAGCGAATCCGAGAATGTTTCTTTGGTCAAGTAAAGAATCGACAGATTTCGCGCACGCGTTCGGGAGAAGGAGGGAAAATATGTCCGATGCCGCTCGTAAAAATCGAACTCCCTCGCTTTGACGAAAAAAGGGTGAAAAAACACGCGGGGTCGTTAAACCCGACAACGCTAGAAGTCCTGCCAAAGCCACATGAGAATCGCAACGCGAAAAGAAATTTCATCCTCTCCTTGTTTTCGTTCTTTTTTTTTTTTTTTGCTTTCTCGCGAGTTCAGTAGAAACGTGTCGACGCGGCGATCGTTTTTCGACGAACAAGCGACGAAACACGCGAAAAAAAGACACGCTTGTATCCCTCTGAGACGCGTTTATGCAAAATAAGCTATTGTGTAACGTCCGCGACATTTTTCTATTTTTTTTTTTTTCTTATTATTTTTTTCTTATTACTTTGTATTGTCCGATTACGACACTCGTTACGGGCGTAATACGATCCGAGAAAACGGAGAAAAAAGGTCAATTAACGCTTTTCAATTAATTGCAGTAAATAATCGCGCGATTCTCAGAAAAGAATCACGCAGAAAAACTTGGTAGACTACTGCACTAAGAGTAAACACAAGAGTACAAAAAGACGCGGTTAAATAATAAAACGCTATACTAATTCTAAGGACAATAAAAATGTTTGATACAATGTTAATTTGTTTTTTACAAAAATCAACTGTCGACTTTATGTTATTTAACTCTTTGCACCGCACAGACGTCTCAAGTTTATTAAAAACCAAAACAAAAATCTAGAGGTAAAATTTTACAAGAAAAACCGTGCATCAAGCTTCGCTCGATAACAAATTAACTTTTATCAAGACCACCAGTGTACATAACACTCTTGTATCTGTGTGCAATTGATAACCACATTCAATATTATGCTTGCTTTACTCTCGAAGGTTGATGGTTTCATATGTTGGAATTACGCGGAATGTCAATGACTTGTCGTCTATACACAATCAATAAGTGCGCAAAAAAAAAAAAAAAAGGTAAAAACATAAATCCAAACATGAATTTGGTTTCTTCGAGTTTCTGAACAGTCGATTACGCAATTGCGAAAACAATTAAAACATATCTTGTATTTTAATAAAATAATAACTAAAAAAAAAACTATGAAATTGCAAATAGTATAACAATTTAAATAAATGCAAATAGAATTTTTATCTCATTAATTTACACGATCATATTAAATTTCGCAATTTTGACAGATGTTACGTCCGATAAACAAGTTTTTGATCATGTTTCTTTTTTTGAGACTCGTTCGAGTTAAATAACATCTAATTCCAACAATCTCGTCTTTTGTTTCTTCTCGCGCGGTAATTTAATGTTTGTCATTATGCAACAAAGCTTGTGGAGCTCGAAAAGAGGGCAACGTTCTCGTTGCACACGTTACGCGCGTGCATTCGCGAGATTAAATGCACAGGCGACAATGCAAACTGTCAACGAGCGGACGAGTGCGCTTCTTTTTTTTTCTTTTTGCAAAAAAAAATAAAAACTCCACGTTTTTATTAAATTCCATCCGCGAGAGAAAACGCACGTGGACTCTGACACGTGCTACTGTCAAACGGTTAAATGGTATGTGACCCGCGCGTAAACAAAAACGTGACCCTCTTTCTTAGACAATCTGCTGCGATTTTCGGAGCACCGTGCGTGCAAATTCAAAGTCAATAGTAATAAAAAATTCAAATCTGTGTCAGTAATATTAATTTTCGTTCGTTAATACTTCGTCTGAATGCAAACATGACGGGGTACAAGATATTGAATACAAACACTACTATCGATCTTTCAACCCAACTGTTAGTCTATTGCTACGCACGGAGCGATCAAATCGTAAGCAATTTTGTTTGACTTCGCAGCTCCGACAATCGTCCTCTAACACTCGTTTGTGACATAAACTCGTTTGTAAACAATGTGTGTAGTCACTCACCGCAAACGTTGAGCCAGCCCTCGACGCGGCAGGGATATTCCAACTTCATCTTCGCTCCCTTGTGGTCTGATCATGCAAAATCCAGATAGCCGATGATGATGTTCTCACCCACGAGCGGCAGGTCCCACCGATCATGCAGATATCCTCCTCTTCGATCCGATTGTCACTGGAAAACGATGATCGCGGCGACGGCGGCAACGGCGACGACACACATTCTTCGCGGAAGGCGCGACGCGGCGCGAACACGCGAATTTTTCTCGCGGTTCGGTTTGATTGTTCAATATCTTTCTCTGTCACGCGGCACAAAACTTGACACAGAAAAGTACTGAACGACAATGACGTGAAAACACCGACTTCGGTTCTGCGGGACGAACGCAAGAAACGACGTGAGTCGAGTAGTTTCGGCGAACGTAATTATTCGCGTTGATGTACACACACTCTCTTGTGCGAGAGCACGACGTGGCGCGGTCGGAGCGATAAACAAACACAACGACGAACGAAACTGAACTGAGTCGCGCGAGCGGCGTGGCGGCTGATTTCGACTTCCCCCACCAGCGCCGATAGCGCTGGTGTCTCTCCCGGTTCTTCGTCTCACTCGCGCATCGGTACCTCTTTTTCTATTTCTTTCTCGCTTCTTTCGTCAGATCTTCAGATCGTTTTTATTGCTTGTTTATCGTTACAGAGAAGAAGATTTTGAATTGCAAAGTTATAAATGATCGATTGAATCTCAATAGACAACGTAAAATTGCCGAAATAAACACGAGCTACAAATAAGAGCTAGAGAGAGAAAGAGAGAGAGAAAGGGAAAGAAGCGGACTATTATTCGCGAATTTTAAAAATTCGCTCGCTGAGCAAAACGTAATCCGCACTTGTTTCTAAGCCACTGTCGATTCCGTTAAATTTAAATATTTTTTGTTCTATCCCAAGATTTGCTGTAGATACACACACTGTAGATACACAAACACCACACGAACGCGTCGACGAACCTCCCGACGAACGCGTCGCATCTTGACACTGATGATCGCGATATCGCGCGATTGTATTCGCCGGTTTTCGCGAAACGTACGACAATCTCGAACACTTGCGGAAAGATCAATTTAACGCGACTTCTCACTACTGTTCGGAATCGAGTCGCGTAATAACAATGAGAAGAACGACAAAGTTACGGAGCGCGACTTTACGCGCGGGACGCGACGCGCGAAACTGTGATGGCGGACGCAGCGCCTCGAGATAGCGCGGCAACGTTCATTGCGTTACGATGCAATAAATCTAGATTTTTCCCGTCTGTTTCCGCTATAAATTTCGACCGATTTCCTTGAGAGTCAAGTACTGTTTGTTTAAATAAATCTACCGTGTTAAACAAATCAATAAGCAAATACAGTAACATTCGAATGTGAACGCGAAAACAGTTGGCGATCAATTAAAGTTTCGATGTTAATGTCGGAAGCGAAACTCGATATATGTTTGCTTGGTTTCGTAGAAACAAATATATTTCTTATATACAAAAAAATAGATACAACAATATCGAATACCGTGTGTGAGAAGCATAATCGATCAGATAATACCTGCGGAATGCTGTACAAATCCCGAAAAGAGAGGAAAAAGACGCGAGAGACGTTCATGTCGTCGGTCACAGCGAAAGGACTGACGTTCGTTGCGCGCTAAATTGGCGCGCAGCGGCCATTGCTGCCAACTCAGTTAGGCGACTGAGGCGCTGTCAATCTGCATTACAACGTGAGAATACTGAGTAGCAGCTCATGATATGATTGTGTAGTCAAAGCTCCAATTAATCGCTCCACGGGGTTTGCAGCCCTGAATAATTCGCGCTACCTAGTGCATAGGCGGGAAGCTTGGCGAGTCAGCAAAATGGCGCTCAAGGCACAAGTCGGTCAAAGTGAGTAGCACAAAAAAACGCAAATTTCAAGCACATCGGACACACTATCGTGTTAAACATTATCGTGCGATATTGTCGGTCGTAACTTGCGCTACGTCTTTCATGTAGATTTTTCGTCAATTGTTCCTCGTGTCACGTCGTAAATTCACCGCCCATCGTGCGGTATGACTAATGCTGACGGCTAGGTGATGACACGGAAATGTCAAACGTAGATAAATAGATACAGACGAAACGCCCGATTTTTCGTCTCGCAATCTCACGAGCGATCGAAATAAAATTCAAGCAGCGGTGTAACATCGACCGAGTTGTTCAACTTCGGATTAACTGCAAACGCAGAACAGTCCACTTTGCGCCGAGTGTCGTGTACAAACACAAATCATTCGTGTGTCTGCGATGTCAAGTTTGCTTGCTTCTATTGAATATTGATTTTTCTCTAATCTTTGATTTCCATGTGTTTGTACGTATTTTTAGTTGCGTGTTTTTATTCTTGTGTTTTCGGAACGATAATGATTATCGGACACGCGGTCGGTTTGCAAACGTTGAGAGATTATTTTACGGAGCTGTTACGTGGATAATCTGACAGATATCTTTCTGTTTTTTTTCTTTATGTATTTTTTACGTGCCCTTCAATCGTCAGTACGATTTGTATGTACGTTTGTTTTCTAGTAAATGGTTCCCTTGCTCTTCGTGTCTTGGCTATGCGAGATCTGTGTGCGAGATAAAGATCTCTCACGCCCTATGTTGGTTTACCTATAAATACGTCAATCAGTCACGTCGATATCGCAAACAAAAAGCACAAGCGATGCGCCAGTTTTACCGCAACGCAAAAGTTTTTATCGGCAATTTGCGTCTTTTCGTGGAAGAATAACTGTTGCTACTGTGAAGTTACTTAACAAGATTAACGTCTTCAAAACGTATTATCAAAATACGAAGTAGCATATTAGACAAATAAGCTGAACGTACATTTTGTCTTTAAATAAAACTTGAATGCAATTTTCGAAAGTAAAGTGCGTAACTCAACGTCGTTTTCACGCTTTATGTTTAATTTCAAAACGATACTATCGTACGTATAGAATAAAATAAATTTTTTTTAATAATTATTTAACAATTACTTTTGAAACAAAAATTTCTTTTCGTAACAATCTTTTGTGACTCACTAAGTTGAGTGATCCAAGTAGTAAATCTCCTTGGTGTCCTTCTGCGACGTCGAAGATCGCGAAGTTTGTTCTTCTGAACGACGGAAAAACTTTTCTTTGTCTTGTATATTTACATAAATACGTTGATTTTTTCACTTTCAAAGAAAGTTTGGAAACCGGGTATGCGACTTTCTTGATACACACCTGAACGTAGTGACGTCATTCTGAAGACGATCAATATTTACGTTTTAGCTCTAGCCCCACACACACACACACACACGATTCATGATTTGTATGAGATTTATATTATTTTCCCAAGAAAACGCCTTTACGTGTAAAACGTGAGCATGAAAGTTTTGAAGCACAGCGACCTTGCGATTTCAAGGAACGATTCATTGCAAATGCGACGAATTTTCTCTTCAATTTTTTTTAAACAAATCAATGGTGGTAGCGTCAATTGATTGTCTATTTCATTGTCGATGACTTGTACAAAGTTAATTATATTTGCTTCTTAACGACATTGCACGATCTTGTTTTGTTAATCAAATATTACTTTGTTTGCTATTTGTTTCAAAATATAACTTTTATGATACATATCTTTTCATCTCATAAAATTATTCAAGAAAACTTTAAAGAATTTTCTTAAAAGAACTGTATAAAGTAATCCCACAAAAGATTGCTGAGAAAGCATGTTTTTCTTGCAACAAATCCTCACGAGAAATCTTTCACACGCCTCGCAGAGATTATGAATGAGGTGATCAAGCAAAAGAAGAAAACAACAGGCGGCGTGGAATGGCGGATTCTGGTGGTAGATCAGCTCGCGATGAGAATGGTGTCTGCGTGCTGCAAAATGCACGATATCAGCGCGCAGGGTATCACTCTGGTCGAGGATATCAACAAGAAGCGCGAGCCACTGCCAACGATGGAGGCCATTTACCTTATCACACCCTGCAACTCGTCGGTGCAGAAGCTGATTGACGACTTTAGCAATCCCACGAGAACCACTTACAAGGTTGCCCACGTGTACTTCACGGAAGGTATATGTCGCAGCGGATCGCGCGTATTCTCTGTTGGAATATGCGTCTCTTGTATCCTCCTTCCTCCCGTAACGAGAATCCATATATTTCTTTTTTACGAGATCTCGCGCAACTTCCGGAATTTGGTTTTGAAAGAAAATTCCAAAAACTCTTTTCAAAACTTTTTCGATCGATCAATACATTTTTTATAATCTCTCTTGGGAAATTGCAATACAGATTATTTCACAACTTTAATATAAATAAATTGAGAACAGTCGGACCGATATTTTTTTTTTTTTAAATTTGCCGTGATGATCCGACATACTCAGTGTATTTCTTTGCAGTGTGCCCTGACGAGTTGTTCAAAGATTTGTGTCACTCGCTGGTAGCTAAGCGCATAAAGACACTAAAAGAGATCAACATCGCTTTCATACCTTACGAAGAGCAGGTAAAACAACGAACATTATATGACAAGGAAAATGTGTTTGAAATGCGTCTCTCGTCTTGTGGTGGTGGGCACACCACGTATACACATTCATATGAATATTATTTTACACACACACACACATATTAATACTACTGTTCGTTACTGTGTCGATCTGTGTTCACTTCTCGGTCTCTAATCACGTGAATTTTAATCCCGCACCGGGTCATTCGGATATACGATTAGATCGTTAAAAGCGATGTTTACATCTCTTACCCGACCTATCCAAATTCTGTCCCTAAAGCCTCTAACACGATTCACGTGCAAGCATCACATATTAATAATCAGAATGCATTCATGCTCGCACTCGATGCCCAGTATGCCCGGAGGAGCTGTTCAATGAAATCTGCAAGTCTCTCGCCGCTAAAAAGATCAAAACCCTCAAAGAGATCAACATCGCATTCCTGCCGTACGAATCGCAGGTGACGATCAAGCAGACGAAACTAGTAGACGCAAATACATAGTAGTCGTAGCTTCTTAAAAGAGCGTATCGAGGCTTTTAAATATGTAAAATATCTTTTGTTCGTCGAATATCTCTCATGAGCTTAGAAAATTTCTCTGCTTCTTCGGATTGTGTCGGTTTACTTGGTTGCGAAAGACGCAGGCGATAGACTTCCTCTCGCTGTAGAGAAACTTCTCGTCATCGTTTTTCCTTTCGACTCAAGAATATCGACATGCCACGCATAATTATGCCTGCAGTGTGTGATTTGTACTAATTATTCGTCCAGTCTGATGAGATTGCATTACTTTTGGAAAATTACTAATCGGCATGCTGCTTGTCTACTTCGCTTTAAAGATTTTTAGATAGAAAATTACAATAAAATTATCGCAAAACCGAATTTTTTTCGTGATGTAGGTTTTCTCGTTGGACTCGCGCGAGACCTTCGCCTGCTTTTACAATCCTTCTTTCTTCAACCTGCGACCGGCTAACATGGAGCGCATCGCCGAGCAAATTGCAACGCTCTGCGCCACTCTCGGAGAATATCCATCAGTCAGATATCGCAGGTAAAACTTATTATCGTTGAACGCGATTTTGCGTAAATAAAAAAAAAAGCGAACACAAAGAAATCTGCCGCAGTGATTTTGATCGCAATGTCGAGCTGGCGCAGTTGGTGCAGCAAAAGCTGGACGCGTACAAGGCTGATGAACCAACGATGGGAGAAGGGCCCGAAAAGGCGCGTTCTCAGTTGCTGATTCTGGACAGAGGATTCGACTGCGTCTCACCTCTGCTGCACGAACTTACACTGCAAGCCATGGCGTACGACTTGTTGGACATTGACAACGATGTCTACAGGTAAAAGTAAAACGTCGAATATCGCACATTTAAAAACAAAACACTTTGATAAATCTAACGTTTAAAATAGGTTTGAAGCGACTCAGGGTCAAGAGAAGGAAGTGTTGTTGGACGAAAATGACGACTTGTGGGTAGACCTCAGACACCAGCATATCGCTGTAGTATCTCAGTACGTGTATACGAAAATGAGTCTCGAAATGTTTTTCTGAAGGATTAACAACTACAAAGAGCGTTAACAAGTGTGTCCTGTTTTCCAGGAACGTGACTAAGAATTTGAAAAAGTTTACAGAATCAAAAAGAATGCCGCAGGGCGACAAGCAGAGCATGCGAGACCTGTCGCAGATGATCAAAAAGATGCCGCAATATCAAAAAGAGCTGAGTAAATATGCTACGCATTTGCAATTAGCTGAAGACTGCATGAAGCGTTATCAAGGAAACGTAGATAAGCTTTGTAAAGTGGAACAAGTACGTTTTTACTTTTGTAATTGCTCTGTCTTAGCTTGATAAAAGATGCTCATCTAAATACACGTCTTCAAATGCATTCATTTTAGGATTTAGCTATGGGCACCGACGCGGAAGGTGAACGCATCAAAGATCATATGAGAAACATCACGCCGATACTGCTTGATCAGACCGTGAATCATTTGGACAAATTGCGTATCATAGCTTTATACGTCATCAGCAAAAATGGCATCAGCGACGAAAATCTCAATCGTTTGGTTCATCACGCTCAGATATCGGTCGATGACAAGCAGACCATCGTCAACATTGGAAATCTCGGCATCAATGTTCTAGACGTAAGCTATACATTATACATTAATAAAATTTAGTAACATTTTTGACACTTTGCATTATTCTGTGCAGACCAATCGTAAGAAGCAATACACAGTACCGCGAAAGGAAAGAATCACGGAGCAAACTTATCAAATGAGCCGTTGGACTCCGGTCATCAAGGACGTCATGGAAGATTGCATCGAGGATAAGCTTGATTCGAAACATTTCCCATTCCTAGCTGGACGCGCAGCTAGTTCGGGATATCATGCGCCAACTAGGTACATTATAGTAGTGCCTTTTTTCTCTCTTCTTAAAATTTAATGTCATTTAAATCATTCAAGTTTCTTAAAATTGTCAATATTTACAGTGCGCGATACGGACACTGGCACAAGGACAAAGGCCAGCAGACCATCAAGAACGTTCCCCGCTTGATTGTTTTCATCATTGGCGGAATGTGCTTCTCCGAAATACGATGCGCATACGAGGTTACGAACGCGCTGAAAAATTGGGAAGTCATAATCGGTAAATACTTAGAGCCCCAGTTTTTTTCTCCGAATAAAAAGAAAATTCTTATCAGAAAACATTTGTGCATTTTCAGGTTCATCCCATATCATTACACCGAAATCATTCCTGAACGATTTGAGTAAACTACACGTCTAAATTAACGCGCAACGCAAAAGCAAAAAAGAAATGACATTCCTACAAGTTCTCTATATCATCTTTAGCTTGGACCTCGTCAGTAATACCAGCCGCGAAATCATCGATGATCTCGACAACACAAAGAATTAGATTTATTTATTTAAGTAGACAAAAGAGTCAATTCTTTACGCGCCTCATTCGCGGCGAAAAAAACCGTATATATTAGGTGAAGTAAAAAGTTCTGAGCGTTTTCCGCTAAAGATATCTAGCGGAAAACGCTCAGAACTTTTTACTTCACCTAATTGTATTCGTAATATATAGTTTTATTATTTGAGTAACAATGAAAGTATTCGTGCAACGGAGCACGAAGAGTCTTGGATCGGACGCGTTATCCAGAGTCAAGTGCCTGCGCGCGAATACATAAATCGAAGATCGTACGAGACAACACGTTGGCAATACTGATGCAGATTGCACGGAGATGTACAATCAGGCTCGTGAGAAGGCGAGCTAAATACAACTCTAGATATGTATTCATATATATGTTACATTAATCTTTGTCTAATAAGAAGAAAGAGAATTTGCGAAAAGATGTAAAAAACATATGTGTTAGAGAAAAAACCAAGAAAACTCGTGATATTTCCTGTACATTTTTCGTTACATTAGTATTTTGTTATCTTTTGCTAGTTGAAAGTTACTGTGGCCGTGTTAGAGTTGATATTTTAAATGTAGAGTCAAGTATACAATGTAACTTACGTGTGCACCGCTTTTCAAGAGAAATTCATCCCGTTGCGATATAGAGACGTTGTATCGCCCATTTGCTTTATCCTATCTTCTAATTCCAGTATTTGAAGCAACTTGACTGTAATATAGAAAAGCACCTATAACACATTGCCACGTTATTTATTCGATATTATTTTTCGAAATAGGCTTATTAGCGTTATATATTAAATGTAAAATAAACTCTGCGTGTTCAACCTGACGCTTGTTCTTCCTTTGTGTTGACTTATTTATATAAATGTATGAATGTACGATGTATGTGTATGATCTTAAATATTTTTCGTGCAATACATATTTCTCGAGTTAATTTAAACAATTTCCAGTTAACATTATCACACACACTTAACACAATTCGCGTAACTTTATATGTACAATGACATTTACATTCGATATATATGTAATATCTATTCAGCGCTCTCTCTTTGACAGATCCGATTAGCGATTTACTTAATTTTGTTGAGAATATAACGCAGACAGCGTTAGCAATAATGCTATAGGTATATAGTATTATAAGGGAATACGTGCATCGCAAAGAATTTCACTGCAATATTACGCAATTTTACGATTGTGACAAAAAGAAGCGCTTTCGAACAGAGAATTGCGCTTATTGACGAACGAAAACGATAATTATTATTACTCGTAATGTCAATAAATGTTACGATCTACTAGCGGAGAGATTATCGCAAAGTTAAATGATATTTATAAAGTATATATTGTTATGTAAATGTATAAATGTGTAGATTCTAGTGGCTGAACGAAGTGTTCTGCTTATAAAGGCCTATGATGTGCTTTATTTAACGTCTCTCTTTAATTAACACCATATTCGCACGGATTGAAAATCAAAAGCCGACTTGAAATAACGTCTCGCTTGGAGATATCTTTGATACATCCAGTTTCCAAGGGTTATCAATAATCGCCAGGGTCATAACAAAAAGTTTCCGCACACTCAAAATCTATTTACAGCATTAGAACGAGCTAAACATCAGTACTGTTAACTGCCATTACTTCTGCTTTTGTTTTCTCTGTAATATGTTTTTGTATATTCACTCGCGGGTGAAAATTTATAAAGTAGTATGTCAGATTTAAAGAAAAAAGTGATTCTGGCATACAGTGATGGTTTAGATTTACTTCTTGCATACTGTTCTAGTTGAGAGAAGAAAGATTTCAAGTTGTTGTTTATGTGGTAAAAGTTTTTTTTAATTAACCTTCGTTTAAGAAAATCAGCGTAACGATGTGTACATAAATTCGATTGTTAAAAGGTTGCGATAAATGATCTGAAAGAAGCGTTCGTAACTTCTCACGTATGACCTGCCGTGGCCTGTGACTCGGTCTACGACGGAAGATATTTTCTAGGCACTTCCATAGCACGACCGTGCATTAATCAGGGTTTGATTAAACTCGCGAGAGCTGAGAACGCCAATATCATCGCACATGGAGCAACCGGGAAAGGGAATGATCAAGTTCGCTTTGAATTGAGCTGTTACAGCCTCTGTCCTGAAATCACGGTACTTCTACATTTAGAAAACCTCAAAAATAAGAATTAAAAAATTTAATTTAATAGATTCTTGTATACAGAATTGTTACATATTCTTTTATGTACTTTAGAAGCATAGAAATTAGTTTGTTCTGACGTACAGAGAGAGAGAGAGAGAAAATAATATCCAAAAAATGTTTATAAAATTTATTTTTGAATAGATTTTAGCTCCGTAGAGAGAATCAAAGTTTTACACGAGGTTCCAGGGAAGATCGGACTTACTAGAGTACGCGCGACAAAATGGAATCCCGATCTCAGCAATGCCGGGAGAACTAGGTAATATCATATTTTTATATACGCAGTTATATGAGTCAGGAAGATGAGACTGGAGAATCCTGCCCATTTCAGCACCGAGAAATCTCTACAAGATGACCAGTGATCCGGTTGATTCTGTCCTAGAAGCGGAAAAGATCGAAATCAGCTTTAAAAAGGGATATCCGATTAGCGTGAAGAGTCTAAGAACCAAAACGTTAATTGACACTCCCTTCGAAATCATCGCAGTATCTTAACAAAGTCGGTGGCGCACATGGTATCGGAAATCTATAGAATAGATTTATCCGCACGCAGGCACTCAGATCGAAGTTCTATTGTTTCAACGAACTGTCTGGATCAACAAGTTTCAATTAATAAAACAAAAATAGACACGAACATATTTATCTGAACGTTGTTTAATTAAATCTTAACGTTTACACAGCGCTTGTTCTTAAAACATAATTAGATATTCTTTGATAAGATAGAACAATCTAAATGTATATGCAGTGAAAACAAAAATTACGTATTAGTGTGTGAGAACATAATAACAAACAAGTTAATACGTGATTAATACAAATTATAATTGTCGACCTTTCCGCTCGTAGATCTTGTATATAGTTATGAAGTGAAAACGTTGAAAAGAGGTGTAAGGTTTTTGCAATAAAACACTACCACACTCTATGTATTTTTGTTTTCATTTCAGTTATTAATAATTAAACTTTAGGATTAGCATATACTCTTGGGGATTATAATAATGTATATAATACGCCGTATTTTTGGGGATATATATTTAATAGTATACACACAGGTAATCGTATTTTTTTGTTTGCATTTGCACTACTTCCACTTCGCAACTTAAGAAAAAAAACATCGTCAAATACGAGAAATCACGTGACAGTGCTTCTTTAGATACATATATATCATCGACTAATGAATGACTTTCTATACAGGTCTCTTATATTCGCAGCGTTATGTGTTCCGCACTCTTCGCTTATTTTTATATATATATATATTTATATATGTATATATAATTTTTTTTTATATATAACATGCAAAATTACAAACTAGGGAAGGTAATTTCTCTTTGCATATACAATGAGTAATCTGCTTTTTTTTGTATTCACATTTTTACCATAATTAGTTAGTTATTCAAATATCTTATAATAAAAAACATGTTTATTTACTTTTCGTGATTAATAACAATACAGATAATATATAATGTAGACCTTGATGTTGTTAAGTAAATAGATAATCTTATAACGTATACATATGTATGTATATGTATCATTTAAAAAGTTGTGATTAATATTACGTACACGTATTTCATTATAAAAAAACCTAAATCCAAAAATGTTTCTTTCTCTTATAATATGATGGTTATTCTCTTAAGTATTTTGTAAGATACTAAGGGATTAATTAAAAGCCAAAAGAGAGAAAGAGAAAAATTATTAGCAACTTTTTAATTTTCTTTAACTCTGGAATAAGATGAAAATATCTATGTGTATGTGCACACATACACACATACATATGTGTATACACATACACATATGTGTGAAAAGAACATACACATATGTGTGTATATATATATACATATAATATTGGAAAAATTGAAACTCACTCAGCGCTTGCCAAATTTTTTTTAATTAACTTTTATTTATAAAAAAGTAGACTTAACATAAATTACGAAAATAACTATCTTCGCATATTCTATAACGAAAAAAAGAAGAAATCAGAAATGAGGGAGGACGCGATAACATTCAATAAACAACACTGTACCGTTTATACATCACCTCTTACTTCCTCTCACTTACTTAACAACATCAAACATAACTTTATTTTTGCTTTATTTGTTTTTTTCTCTCGCATTATTATTATTAATATTATTATTTTATGTACAATCAGCGTAAACATTCTTAAATATGTTAGTCGTAGATAAGTTTTAAACTTCATGTGCTTTTTTCGAAGATGATGTGCGCGCGCGCGTGTGTTTATGTGTGGTGGGGACAACTTATATAAAAAATTAGCTTTTGATACACACAACAGTGTTTTGGTGTTACTTAAGAAGTATATATATGATGTCCGTTTACATCCTATATAACTTACGCTGAGATCTAGTTTACGCCTAACAATTCTTCTTAACATCTAAAAGACCTCCTTTTTTAAAGACCTTATCACATACAGTTGTTTTATTACTAGTTCTTAATGTTATATTTATACATGTGAATAATATCTATGTATATATATATATATATATATATTTATATATTTATATAAGATCTTAGATTTTACACCTTAAACCTAACTCGTTATCAATGATTTCTTATATTTACAATTACAAACTATGTTTTTTTTATACAACCATAGCACGTTATCCCTTTTTTAATCGAACATGCTCTCTAGCACT
>QVOB01007328.1:0-29079 GCA_014839585.1 Pseudomyrmex concolor
ATATAATGTATAGTGCTTTTAGTATCGCGTTTAATTCTCCCGGAGCGAAACAAAACGCTATAATCCTACGTTTATTTATTTGAGAACCTGATGTTATTTAACGCGTATGATCCTTGTTTATTTGTTATACGGCGCGCAAAGCCTATTAACAACAGGTGGGATAACAACATTCGAGTAGTATCGTCACAATTATCACGCGTAAAACGAATTATCTCAAGCTATTACGCAAATTTACTAATTTAGCGCAACATTGCTGAATGTTTAAAAATCAGGAATTCAACCGAAAAACACTTGTAGCAGTTCGGAGATAGAAGTGGAAAATTTTTTTATCCCGAAGCAAATTTTTTTTATCCCACGCGCTGGTTTTCTCCATTCTATTACAACAGATTCGCGTTTCCTCGCGCGGTTAGAACCACCACAGTTGAAGACTTCGCGAAACTGGAAGACTCCTCTTCCAATTTCGCATAATTAACACTCGCGACGGAATCCGTTGCATAAAGAAACCTAATTTCAGCGGAGTAATTATAACCGCGCGATTATTCTCGACTATTTTGCATCTTTTTAATGTCGCGAGTGAAATAACCGCGGAAAAAGACTTCTAGATTGCGTCGCACAACTGCGCACACGTTGCGCGAAAATTTAGCGTATCAGCCGAAAACATCCTAACGCGTTATCAACGTGTTACAACCGCGAATGAGCGGCCACGGGCGTCATCATTCTTCATGACGCGCGCGCGCGCGTTCGCGACGCGTAAACGAGCGAGTGTCAATTACGGCCTACGTTTCGGCAATGTAATATTGTTCGTCAACACACAACTCAAAACATCGCGTTGTTTTGTAATTATCGAAACACATAGCTGGAAGAGGGGAGTGAAACGCATTGTTTGAAATAAAATGAATAAGGTACTTGCATATATGCGTATGTTTGTACAGCAGCGTCTGTTTAATATCCAAAAGTCTATTGACGAGCCGCGGTAAACTGTTCCGCGGCGTACAAAGTTTAAAATTACAAGTTCAAAAATAAAAGTGTAAATGAACTTTGGAAATTATAATTTCTGCTCCGTTAGAAAGAAAAAAAATTACTTTCATAGTTTGAAGTATGTTCTGGATTTTTCTTTTTGAAAAAAAAAGTTTAAAATGTACGCACATCTCTCAAAAAACTATACATTGTAATAGAATTTATTTGTCTGCTCTTTGTTCACACAACATCCATCGCCTCGTCGATTGCTACAAACGATTAGGAGAATCAGTCCAAATGTTATCGTCCGCTGTATTTGCAATGAATTCTGAAATTATCCGCACGCACAATCATTCGGCTTTTGCTAAATTAAGTAATTTACCTATTCAATTTTAGTTCGATTAAACGCCTCTCTCTCTCTCTCTCTCTCTCTCTCTCTCTCTCTCTCTCTCCCCTCGTCGAATTTCGTCGATGTACTGCGACGAATATTATCGACGTAATTGATTTTCGTGAATAGAGTTCGATTGATTGTTATCGAGGAACAAATTAATATTTTTTTTTCCCAAATCAATTAAGAACGTATCACCTCGTAATAAAATTACAGTTTGAAATGCGGGGTAATCTGCGACACGCGGTTTTCAACACGTGTACAGATCGCGTTTACATACTTTTCCAACTATTTAACAGCGGCGAAACAATTCCTCGCGTTAATGCAAAAATGTCGTGTAAAGCAGCGAGGAGCCGATGTAAAAGCGCGAGGAGGGAGTGCCCGCCGCGCTATCGTTTCGCGAGATCGCGGTGAGGAATTTTAATCCATCGCCAATTAAAATCCATCGCGTCTTGAGACGATGGTAATTTGCGCGCGCGTTTCGCGGCCAGGTTTCGGGACGGCGAGACTCGACACGATATCCCGTCGCCCTTCACGATGCTCGAGTAGATTGCGGGTGTGTAGAATACAAGTCGAAGCTCGTGCAAGTTCCGATATCGCGTGTTTCTGGCTCGACACAGTTAGTGCCTTGAAACTCGAGCGGCTGCACGTACATACACGCACGCACGGAGGAGGTTATTCGGATGCGGTATAGTTCGGCACGTTCTCGCTCGATCGTAATTTTCGGCAGTCCGCGATAAAATGGTCCCCGATACACACTTTGCCACGGGTCTTTTTAATTTCGATCCTATAGCGCGCCGATCATTCATTGTTGACGTCACCGGCCGTGGTTATCGTACGTGTTCAAACCTCGCGATTGTCGGCTAAATTATGAACCAGAACCTCGATAACATCGACCTCGTCATGAGCGCGCTGTGTTATTTTCTACCCGAGTTTTACCCAACGTGCGCAGTGTTTTGATCCGAAATGTCAAGAAGAAGCACGTTAATATAGTAGAACTTTATATGCGGAATCGTGTTTTATTTTGATGTTATTTTCGTACTCGACAAATTGGAGTAACTTGTTATATTATTGTACTTCCGTTGTATTTCTATCGGAAAATCTCGATCTAATTGGATCTTAAAATACAGTTTTTGTTTTCGGAAAAATAAACTCGATTAAATCGCTTGAAAAGCGAAGGTTTTCTTTACTCTCGTCGTTAATTTACGTTTCTGCAGCTTAAATGGAGGGAGGGAGGAAGTTCCTTAATTTGCAATTTCAAATAGGTCGGTAATTTATTCTAATATTAAGAGTTCCGATATACATAGAAAAGATTGAATGAACGTGAATGAGTGAAGTAAAAAAGAATTCTCTGTTTTTACACGAGAGTTTTTTTTTATACTCGTCACAGCTACGCAATTATCTTAGACGATCTTTTTTTTTTTATCTCATGTGTCTTAATCATATTTTATATTTACGCTACTAAAGCGAGCTATTTTTCTCTCAGATAACGAAGATCAAAATACGACGATGATCACGAAATAGTCGTCTATCAGAACCGTCATTTTCTCCGTCTCGGCGCACAAGAGAAACTATCTCGTTTCCTTCGCTCGGCCATTTTCTTCCGCCGCCGTTCTAATGATAATACAATTTGTCATTGAAACGTTTTCCGAGCCGGTTAGCTCGGTGCTGTTATAGACAACGGAACGTTGCACAAGCGAATAGCTCTAAGGTTAAACTATTATGGGAAGGGAGAGAAGAGCGTTAGGTATATATACGGGCCGTCGAACAAAGTTACCGTTGGAATGAAATTGCAGCTGAAAAGCGCGCGGCACGAAATGAAATGTCCTTCATAGCGCGAGATGCATTTATGATCGGGCGGCTTACGAGCACCACGGGATATTAACAGCGCTCGGCGAAGGAAATTGAGAAGACGTTTAACCGCAAGAAAAACTGCGCCGGGCGCTATATTCGGAATATAGCGTCGTCGTCGGCGCGAATGACGCGCGTCTTGACATAATGAACTGCACGCTTTTTCCGTCCTCTCGAGTTTATTCGCCTCGTAACTCTACCTCTTATTCCATTTGCCAAGTACACATGTGTATGTATATATATTTTTTTGTGCCACATATGTATACCGATATAATACTGCACGATATATAGATAGATAAGGCTTTATTTGTAATTCATTCATTGGGAAAAAAATCCCATTTCAAGCGCAACAAAAAACAATACATAGATTCAATGAACGTAAATGAAAAATTAATAAAGTAAATATTAAAAGATGGATATGTGACAGAATATGTGAGTATAAATAATACAAATGAAAATACAAAATATAGAGCATATCACTAACAATGAATCAAAATGAAGAATAAAAATAAAATAGATAAGATAATAACAAAACTTAAAATAATAAAATAATAATAAAATAATAAAGATAATAATAACAAAAGAAATTAAATTAATCAATCAGTAAACGCCAAGAACAAATCATATAAATTTTTCTAAGGACACAGAATATCTATGTATATCGTAGCGTTACATGCATATCGGAAATAATCGTCGACTTACCGCGAACGGCGCGGAAAACAAGGACGCGCGCGTGATTCCCGCACGTGCGTGCGTCGAAACACGCTGCGGGGAACACAAGAATCGTGTTTTGCGCGGCGGCGAGTTCGGAAAACTTTATTCCTTCGCAATTTCAATTCTACAAGAATTCGCAATACGCGCGCGTTATACGACATTATACCTTTTCCGCGGAAGATACCACCGTGTGTGTGTATCTTTCTTTCTCATTCCTCCTCGGGAGGAGAATCTTTCGGGAACGTGAGTCTCGCGCGAGAGGAGTATCAGCGAAGAATAAACAAGCAGAAGAGAATACGAGCGCGCGACATGATGGGACACGACAAATAGAATGTTTCTTTTGCAGCTCGCGCAAGTGTGATCTACGTATCTGCGACCCCGCGTTGTCCAATCATCTCGTGTTCGCTTTTCACGGCGCCGCCGCTGCCGCCGCTCGCGAAAAACTCGTCCGGAAAAAATTGCAACGGAATAAAACTTTACATTTCTGCGTGATATATGTTGCATACATATCCCTCCTCCCTCTTGTTGCATCTCGCGTGTGCCTATTTGATCGCGATCTTATGATCGTGCATGTATTTATAGTACAGATCACGTAGAGAAACACCGCTTCGCTTCCTCCGTGCGACATATATAAGGCACACACGGATGAATCTCGATGACGCGAGAGAGAGAGAGAGGGAGAGAGATAAAAAGAAGAATCCGGAGTCTGAAGATGCGCGCGCGTGTAAGTGCGCTCCAAGTTTCCTGTGCTCTCCAAGCCAAGTTTATAACTAAACTTCGGGACCTCTCGAGTATTCTCGACAACGCGAGGGGAGAGAGAGAAAGAGAGAGGGAATGACTCTTCTCCGATCCTCATGAAGGTGAGAGAAAGGTCTCGTGGAATTTTTGGAGCGTGAAATTTCACGTTCGAAATTATCGATTACTCGGCGGTGGTGCGTTTAGGCGAATCGGAACGGACGAGATTCGACTACGCGCGCGAGAAGCGATGATGCGCGATCAGAGAGGACGGCGTGCTCCAACGGGAAATTAGCCTGGAAAGCGGTGCTTGCAGCGGCGCTTCCGGTAATTCGTACGCTCGATAATAATTGACGTAACGAGGACGTCGGAAGGACCGATCAATGGCACGATCGGTATACGCGTCGTGTGCATATATTCCCGCGGGGCGAGATTATGGCACAGAGTCCGCGACCGGGCAATCGCCCGGGACAGCCGTTGGCTTTAGCGATGCCGAAACAGCACATGGATATTATGTGTCTATTTCGACTGTCATTTTAACGCCGCGATATATGCCATAGAATGTGATCGATGTTTATAAGTGCGCTTTTCACTTGTGGAATATGATTTTTGTGGCAATAAAAAAAAAAAATTTTTTTTTAATGTAGCTTGCGTGAGTAAAACTGAAATGTTTCAATGGTTTTTGATGAATTATTCGAGAAACAGTTTTTATAAAATCTATTAAGAAAATATTCGTAACACAAAAAAGAGAGAATTAGGGGAGAAACTTTGATTGAGTTTTGGCAGCTTTCGCAAAGGACATGTTTTTGTCAGCCTCGGAATGAGGTGTACGATTATCATTGTATACGTTGCCGAAATAGGTTCGGCCCTTGTATTCCCCGTGGGTGGATCAAGAAACGTTAGGTAGGACAGCAAGACCATTCCAGTCCATCCCCCATGCCGCCCGTCGTGATTATATTGCTTGGCGGCTCTATTTCCATTAGCACGAAGTACTCCAACAGGATACGGAAACGACGTTATATAGAATGTCTCACATTATATTTCTACATGTAATGTAGTATATACAAACACACACTTTCAGATTAAAAAATCCATAAGCCGGAAAAATAATTAAAATATATAGAAAATTTCTCTTGGAACTCGTAAAAGAGAAAGACGCGTTTTATGTTTTCTCTCTGTCTCTTTCTTTCTCTATTCTACAACTTAAAGAGAAAGAGAGCATAAAAAGAAATTGAAGCACTGCGCAATTTTAATTAAATTACAACAAAATGTCGAGAGACAAGCTCTCGCTAAAAGGAAGGAAGTGATATACGACGAGCGGCGAAAAAGCCGCGCTTTAAATGTGTGCGAAGAGAAGAAAACAAAAATCAAATGAGAGAGAGAGAGAAAGAGAGAGAATTCAGCTGCCTTGACCGATACACACAACTTCCGTTATTCATGTAGAACTTTGGGATATCTCATGCGCATCTGCGGAGGCGAAACATGCGTGTACATATGTGCGCGTAGATCACGGAAGGTCGAGTACCGGAGGTATATATATATAACGTTATATCTATGGATGTGATTTATGAGACCACGCTTGACTTCTGCAACATGTTTGCGCATGCTGCAGCTAATCCGTCGCGCCTCGTCTCTTCCACTCTCTTTCTTCGAAGGAACACAGCTGAACCATTTCCCGTGACACGGAAACGCAAATATTGCCTTGCGTATGCGTTATTGCTGCAATTGCCTTTTCATGTATATTAATTTTATACTCTCTTTCCCTGTCTCTCTCTCTCTCTCTCTCTCTCTTTCCCTCTCTCCCTCTCTCCCTCTCATCTTTCTTCTTTTTCGCTCGATTACTCGTTAAAACGTAATACATCACTCGGCGAGCGATGTAATCCGACACTATTATAGCGCCGTGCCACGACTTATAGAACGCTTAAAGAGGTTCGCTCGAGAGATCGTGCAAAGAAGTCTGCGGAGAATTATCGTCGGCACATTTATCGTCTTCTTTCAACGCTCAAAAGCACAGAAAAGCGCAGAATAGCTACGTCGGGGAAATAAGACGCATACACGGCTGTTTCTCATACGCTCCCGAAGAATACACTCCGACGAATTCCCCGAACGATCGGGAAAATCGTTCTCGTGCGAGCGATTTTTAAGTTCGTTACAATGTGTCTGTGCGTGGATGTGCGGAGATATTTTTTTTTTTGTTTTTTTTTCTTTCCGAGAGTATAATCCGATGCACATGTTCCGCGATAATATTAGTGGCTTTTGCGATAAATCTGTTTTTTACGTGCGCACGTGATTCGATTTGGTTTACTGTTTTTTTTTCTCTCAAAGACCTGTTGTTCTTTTCCGTGCCTTTGTGTCACGTGTATCGGGGCTCTTGTTAATCTGCGTCTATTTCCCCGAGTAATACAATCCGTACGTCTCGAGATCTTCTTCGTGAACAATGTCAGAGCAAAGCTCTCTCTTGTCATGCTTACTTCCGAGAAGTTCGATACTAGACGTTCTCGTAAACTTTATCTCGTTACCTTTTTCTCTTTTTCTTTCTCTCTCTATGTAATGTGCGTGCGTGTGTTCTGATGAGATTTACCAGAAATTGTTTTTGTTTTGCGGAATATATATTTCTCCGTATCTAACGGCGAAAGCAGCGCGCGCGCGATTTTTTTTTGTTTCGTTTTTATTTTCTAACGACGTAAACAAAACTTCCGAGCTACAAAATGTACATGTATATATTATACATCTCATCTCGCGGTGAACAATAGTAGTAAACCGGCCTAGTTGTCCCGATCGATGTCCGTTATATTTTATTACATCGGCGCGCGCGCTTTCGATAAGAATCGAATCGCATTCGAATATCACGACACGCCGCTCTTTCGAAAGTGGAGCACGCTCGTACGGAACGCGAGCGTGTCTCGCTCGTAGCGGAACGATATGAAATAAATAAGGGTGGACTAAATTCAGAGCGCCACAGCCGGTTTGTTTGTCTTCATGCCGCGACAAGTAAATTCATGATTACAAAGAAGTTTCATCGGAGAAGAAAGAGAGACGGAGCGAAGAGGAAAGAATAAATAGAATGTTATCGGAAAACCTTTAGGAATACTCTTTAACGGTTACAAATTATCTCTCTTTTCTTCACCAGTTCTTTCAAGGATATTCCGATTATTATGACGAATATTCTTCTTGATATTAGTAGACGAGATTAAAGCGGATGTAACGAGCAACCAAGAGAAAGAAAGAGAGCACGCGCGAACCCAACTTGATCTTTTCGTCGTAATTGCTGCTGCTGTATCGACGTGAAAAATATTTCCGTACACGCAAAGAAGACACGCGCACGGGCCGAGAGAGACGCCACGAGACATTTGCAGCAACGCCAGTACAATCGGCCGTAAAATCAACATTGACATAAAGCCGCTCCGAACACAAAGGCCTCCGCATTACGCGCCCGGCGGGATGCAACATGCGCGCAATTTTTCCGGCTCCCCGTGTCCCCCGACACCGTGCGATGCGACAACGTCGTATGTATAGGGGAGAAATTGGATTATGGACTTTTACGTGTTGCTGCCGCGGCTCTCTTTCTCTCTGAGATACCTCGTTTTACACACGTGTCGTATCCGCGGCGCTATTTCCCTGATAACGATACAGCCGCGACTCGCGGAGTTCCGCGAACAGGAACGTTCGTGAGGAGAAGAGAATATATATCTGCCTCCTTCGCATATATGTTTTCTCCGTCGGCGAAGATTCACGCGACAGAAAAATCCACTTGTTATCTTTCACGCGAAGTCTCTGATGCTTGCTGAAAAAATCGTTTATACACTGTAATATATATTGACACCGTATCTAAGTATTATCTAAATATTTATCGTGTTTTCGTATAAAACTATAAAAGATTATAAATATTTATATATTTTTAAATTGTATATTTACATATTCTTTTACATGTTCTTTTTCAACGGTTATACCCACATTTTACACACCTATTCTTTTAATGGATTACATATTTTAAATATATTTTTTTAATGGTTTTCTTACACAGTATATCACAAAAAAAAAAAAATTAGATGTTACGGAACAGGATGGGAGATGCGTCATTTGTTGGTATGCGTATTTAATGTGCGTGATAAGATAATGATGGAGACGTCAGCGATCTTCTTTCACGTCTCTCGCTTTAACGGGCTTCGACGCTTTATTGATGACGCGATGTGGCGGCGATGGAGCGATTTGAACGTTGTCCAAAAGAATTGATACCCGGTGCGAGAGGCTGTTGCTCCGGACAACAGTAATTTGCGGAAGATTGATACGCGGCGCCGCAAGTACACGGCGCACCTCGTGTGAAAATATATCGGCCAACGACAGCTTATTTCGCTTCAAAAATTACCCGCAAAATTTCGCGAGCGCGTAGCGACGGAAACAAGAATAAAAAAACAACCTAATTGATAGATATTTTATGTCATGGTGTATAGAAGAGGGTGTTTAAATTTTCGCGCGCGCAACGCGCTCTGCTCTACTGTCGGGGTTTCACTCAGACGCTCTTCACAAACGGAATTTCCGATAATATTTGCTCATTATTTCACGAGTAATTTCATCGTTAATTTAGTTTCCCATCTGCGCTCTCTCTTTCTCTCTACTCGCGCTCGTCTTCCCCGGAGTTTGTTCTTTCCGCTTTCTGACTCCTCCGAGTCCTTCCGCCGCGCGTCGATTTCTCTGTCTCGATTTCACAGCACGATGCTGTGTCGTTCTAATATCGCGGTAGTTACGATGTTTGAATTGTTTGCACAGTAGGTCGAACTAAATGGGACATCGTGCAAGGCGCGCGAGCGAGAAGGGGTGGCGTTTCTGATGGCAACTGGCGCGCGAGGAAAACGAGAGAAAAATAAGCCAGTAATAGGGAGATGGAAGTGGCGAGAGAAGCGTTCTGCTGAAACTTTCTACTTCGCCAGATTGAAATTGTTTTTCATCGTGTCCTCTCCGGGGCGAATAGGCGTTGGCGCGATTGCGGAGGGGAAAGCGAAATTCGACCTTCTATCTTTCTCTCTCGCCAATTTCTTCGCTCGTATTCATCAACAATCACTTCTCGATCTATTCGCCTTCTTTTCTTCCCCTCAAGCTAAAACGCCTCCTCGAAGTTAACGTCTCGAAATTAACGCTTTAATCGCGTCATCGACGTTGTGTCACAGGGGACGTTTGCACCCTTCGAGAACGCGCAACGTCGTCAAATAGAGTGATTCTCGGTTTTTTTTCCGGTTTGGATTATAGTCACGTCCGATCCCTCAGGACTCATACGAAAGAGAGACAACGTTTCATTTTCACAGCTCTTCCGAAATTTCCGTCTGCCTCTTACGCGGAAATATTCTCCGGAGAATTAGAACGGCATGTTCGGCTATTAGCTAGCGCGGGAATAGAGAGAAAGAATAAGAGAGAGAGAGAGACGTCGCGCTGTTAAGTGGAAAATATCTCCCCCACGTGGAAACATTCGATCAGCAATCGTACTTACTCGGCGGAATGCTCGAATGCAAATAGCGATCTGCGCTTCGATCGCTCAGTCAGTTCGTAAGCTCCGTTTTATTTTCATTTCTCAAATGAATTGCGTGTTCGAATGCCCGATAATGACAAGAACGTGAAATTATCAAGAATCGTGTCCGTGTGACGGATAGTGTGTTTTACAGATATGTTTTTGTTTTTGTTTACATTGATTAGCGTGAATTTATTTTAAATATACAAATTTTTGAACACATTTTATGGTTTTTTAATTTGATATAATTGCGCTGAATTTTGCGATTTACTCGCTAATGATCGCAATTGCTTTTAACGCGAAACACATTGTGATCCGCCAGCAGTTTTCGAGCGAAAACTAGCGAATAAAAGAATTAAGTTTGAGAGAGAGAGAGAGAGAACAGCGTCGGAAAATTATCCTGCTGGCGGCTGACACGCTAAAAAGCTCTCTCCTGTGCCCGCGTGTCTTCCCATCAGCAGCCACGGAATTCGCATAATTTTATACGAAACAAGCAACTCGCTATATGTACGCCCATCGCGCTCGTTTCGCGTGCAACTATTTTTACGTTAACGTACACGGAGAAACAGAAGCGACGGAGTCTCGGGAACGCACACGGGAAAGGAATTTTACGATTATCATAAACACGCTGAGTGAAATCGTAAATATAAGAACGTATGTAAGCTGCCTCAATGACATTCCTTGGACGACGACGCTGCGAGAAAGTGTATTTCCGTAATGTAGAAAATTATCGGCTGTCTTGACATCGTCGTTTCGCGCGTAAGTCGGGAAACGTTATTCGAATTGTGTGAGAAGATTAAATTCGCGTTACTTTGAAAGATACGAAGCAAACTATTTTAACTCGATATTTCTATACGTAGTTATTATCGATCTCTTTACAAGCAATCCGTGAATTTAATGTTGGCACACGAAAATAGAAGCGAAAAACCGTCGCGATTTTAACGATTTTAACGTGAGTTATCGTTTTATTGCAGCGATTATTGAATGTATAGTTATTGCTTTTTAATTCCTCGTTTTCAATTGGTTTTTAATTGAATTATAGATATAACTCCGTGCGTGCGCGCACGCGAAAATCCCTTTATTGTTCCAAACCGTTATTACCTTTTCCTTCGAAATTCTCTCTTTATTATTCCGCATTGTTTGTGTGTTTGGAATACGCGTATAAATTATGCCGCCGTTCCCGCGGTAAATTATCGATTTTACAGCATTCATGCCGACGTACATAATTACACGGATCGCAGCATTGTTGTGTTGTTGCGCGCGGGCTGCGCTTCGCCGGCACGTAGTATTTGTCAATGGAATAATCCGAGGATTGGGGGAAAAAAAAAAATTGTGTCTGAAGGGAAAGGGTACGAGCCCGGAGGGAGTATGAATTCTAAGGGACCGCACGAGCGAAGGAGAATGGCTGGTAGAGAATGACAGCGTAAGCGGCGAATAGAGGGAGGAAGATCATGCGAACCCTCCTTGCACCGTTGATCGAAATGAAATTTATGTTACAATATTGACCGGTTGCTTCAGCCCAGCAGCCGTCCCGCTTCCTGCGTCAAGATGCACGAGGCGCGCATAAGCGTCGGCACGTCGTGCCGCCGCTCTCTCTTCTTTCCCCGAAAAAGCTGCGAAAATATTGATAACTGACGCGATCTATTTCTCAGCGCCATTAAAAGCTCGCGAGTTTTTTATACTCCAATGATTAATTCACATCGCTCTCTTTTACTCGTTTAATAGAGCGCGCAACTGTACATAGAGAGTGTTCGCGAAAGTTGCGAATTAATATCGCAAAAATATTCCAAAGCCGCTGCGCGGCCGGTTCTCTCAATTCCAGTCATATTTAATCCACAGAGAGAGAGAGAGAGAGAGAGAGATCTCTGCGTGTGTTTGAAACGTGCATTTTACAAGTAATTATGTTAAACATCCAAGCGAGAGAATGATTGCGCAACTGCGCGTCAATCGTTAAGCGCTTTGACGTCACAAGACCTCCACAAAGCTTAACTCAAATTTGTAATTTTGCGCAAATTTTTTTTTTTTTGCTGAAAAAACACATTTCGTTCTCGAAACAAAAGCCGCGATGAAATTAAACCAGAGATTTTTACCATGTCGTGCGTCGCGCGCCACGTGCGATGATCAATGCATTAACATAGGAGGTGTCACTTTACACATCAGGGATCAGACTTGTACAACTCTCCAGGATAATCCACGCCTTGGTGATTTTACAAAGTCGACGCCCATGCGCATCGTTCGCTCGCACTGACTGCAATCTATGTATGCATATGTGGTAGACACAATATGCGGCGTTCGTATCCTAGGGGGGTTCGCATGGATGCGCACACCGTGCACGTGACCAGGTCAGAAGGGATGGAGAAGTTCGTTTCTTGTGTATGTGTGCGCGCGTGTGTGTTGGTGAGAGATGATAGGTAGAGGGTATCGAAGCTTCGTAGAAGCTATACCTAGTTCGGGTGGTTCGTGGATGTTCCCCGAAGGAAATAACGCGGCGGGGAGTTCCCCTACCACTCGTGAAAACCAAAGTGGGATTCTGCGGGGTGTTACGGCCTGTTTTACGATATTAAATCACGACACGCGCGCGCGAACGAGCGCCGGTCTGTTCCTCTTTTTCTGTTCCACGCGGGGTAAACTTGTTTCCTGTCGACGGGACACGAGCTAACGCAGTAAGATGTACAATGGGCAGGCCACTGGAGCGAAGGGGTCGTGCTCCGCAACGAACATGCCCTCGGCCTGGCAAATTGATTCCATTTGCATCGCGCGAGCCTATTGTCCACCTTAGGTCACGTGCTCTCTTGTCGAAAGGCAACATTAGCGCGGAGATAAGCAGCGGCTCTCTGCTCATATGTGCGCGATAACGCGCGCGTCGGATAATTTTAATTCTCGGAAGCTCCCGCGTGTGCGAAACAATGGAACGTCGACACGCGGGAAGAAAGAGCATTCCACTGTCAGGGATCCTCCCGCGCGCCCGGGATTGCATTAACATATAAGCTGAACAAGCTACGGTTTAAAATATCACATTAAGAGGATATCTCAAGTGAGGAAGAGATAACGCGTAATATTGTTGTTTGGGGAACGAAGAAGCGTGTTTCATTCAAATCTCGCAAATGAAATATAAGCGCGCGTAATAAAACGCGCGTTTTCGATAATTTCGCGCGACGTAAATATAACGGATTCTCAATGTTTCATTATAAACTTTTTGACCGCAAAGCTACACTGGCAAACCTCATCGTCGACAGGAAATTCTTTCTCCGTGCTTCGTCTCCGATTTTTCTTTCGAAAGAAAAGTACGTGAAAACTTCAGTTTATGTAAAACAACGGCGGGATCACGCGAGTTAACTCTCTCTCTCACGCCGCGGCATCATGCAACTTTCAAAAATGTTACGTTGTACATCGCTGAGTTATAGCGATGTACACGATGTAGCACGAACTTTATTGTTTCTCGATATTATGCACGCTGAAATATTCCAACAATACAGTTAGAATATCTTGAATTATAATATCTTGAGCAAGAAACTATCAATATTATAGACATATTAGGTGAAGTAAAAAGTTCTGAGCGTTTTCCGCTAGATATCTTTAGCGGAAAACGCTCAGAACTTTTTACTTCACCTAATATTGTGCAAGTGTTATTACAATGATTACAATGCGCATATGATTATTACATTATTTGAACGTGTTCGATTAATATTAATCAATTTATTATTCGTTCAATTTACGAGTCATCATGACAATATATGCAAGCGGAATAAAAACGACAGTTGAAAAAGCGGCGGATGAAAGCGAAAGAACTTTTTTTCAGCGCAACGCTTGTTGTATTTGATTATAACCGTTTTAATTACAATTTTAAAATTTTTGTGAATACATTTTTTTTTAAATATTACTATCTCGATAAAAGGAGCAACTTTACGCAATTTTTTCTAGATGCGAATTCACAAAGGCGGCAAGATAACTTGGCGTTATACGAAGGCGTATATGTATACACGTTTCGCGAGGTGCCTCGTAAAGCGTTTTCATCGCATATAACTAGATAGGAGTCATAGGAGGCGCCGATAACGATCACTCTCATTCTGACGCGTACATAACGATCGCAGTCGCACGCTCTATTACGTTCATACGTTTCTGTCACCCTTTCTGGTGCCGTGTGCGTTGTTGCATTCCTCTCCAACTTTCTCGCACGCGAGAACGCGCGCGTTGTCGCACATGCGACACGAGCGCGGTATTAGTGCGATACACAGCGATACGCACGCGTCTCTCTCTCCGCGCGTTTGTGCGACACACGTCTCTCGATTTGAAATTGTGTACACAACGCCGCGTCGTCGGCCTCGCGACAAGCCGCGCTGCTGCTCTTTGATGCTTATAGGTGCGCGTCGCGAGAGACGTCTACCCGCGACCTTACTCGCGTGCGAAGGCGATCAATTGGTTCTGGTGCGCCGTTTCGCGCTCCATGTCACATGCCTACGTCTCATTAAACTTCCGTCTGCAATATACAGCCGTGACATGACGACGCCGATAGATCCGCCGATTTTGTCCTCGCTGCGAGCGTGCGTCGTCGGTCGCTTTTTTTTTTTGTATTGTTTGCGCCGGACGAACGCGCACGATGCACGAACGATGAGATCAATGTGCATGTAGGTACGTACGAGGATGCGGCAAATTTTGCGGTGAAAAATGCCACGTCAATTTACCTTTCTATCGTATGCGCGCACACGTCCGCGATCGTTGACGCGAAAAGGCGCGCGCGTACACGTTTATATCGGCTCCGGCTGATCTTTTTGAATCACACGCACACGCGCGTATAATAACGTGTGTGCGCGCGTGTGTTTTATATCTAAGATGATTCGCGCTCCTCGCCAAATCGCGCGGCACACACCTACGGAAATGGAAATGGAATTTCGCCTCGGTTTTTTATTATATTATATTATATTCGATGGTATAACGCACACATGTACGCGCGGGACGTGTCTCCTCCCCTCAGTCAGATTTAATCTGCCGCCGTAACAAACCTCGATTGACATGCAGCAATTTGCTCCGCGTAGGATGAGCCGCGAAATGAAAATTATTAAATTTGAGATATTGCACCGAGCGCTTTTTGCGGTGCTTATGTGATCGGTGATCGCGACGTGCTCGAAAGAAAAAAAAAATCCCCGGTTTCTTCGGATTATTAAATTTGGAAATATATATTTCGTGTCCTCTCTTGTAACTTATTTTTAATTTTGTTTATTTTGTGCGCTTCAGAAGATCTTTTCAGCTATAAAAATAAAACTATCTAATCTGATCTAATCTTATTGCTTAGAATCATTCAAATTATTCACTCGTTCGCGTATTTTTGCCTGTGTGTATTTTGATTTTTTTTTCTGAGTATCTTTTTTCTCTTGCTGTTCTTTTGCAAATAAAAAATAATAAAGACTGTACGTCGCCGCGGAGCATAAAAGCAACATCAGGATCAAATCGAGTTTGCCGCGCTGTGTTCTGCAAAAGTAATACCCGTGTCACGCTGATTGTCATTCGAAAGACAGTATTCTGCAATATATTTAACTGAAAATATCATTTCGCCCTCCGTTAACCGGTTCTTCTCCTTCTCTTTTCCTCTTCTCGAAGTCGTCTCAAAGCCCGGGGCTATAAAAATATCCGAATCCATCCAGATTAGTCTCATCTATAATGTACTTGTCGTTTCGCGCTCCACTTGCATTTCGAAATTCCCCTTGAACGAGTCCTGAAGAGCTCGAATTACGTGGCGCGGCCCGCGCTGCGTAGTTTCGCCGTAATGTAGCAGCGGACGACGAAACGACGACGCTTTCCAGAAAAGAGCGACGTTAACGAAATCAATGAAATTCCGAGTGTACTTCATTCGACTTTACTTTTGTCGCGCGCGCGCAAGAAGAGGTATAATTTATTCCAGCACGGTAGATGATCTTCGCTTCTTTTTCCCTTCTGTCGCGCTTTCTTTGGATCGCGTTCAAGCCAAGAAAAGCCAGGACTACTTCTGCTCTACAGCGCTATAAAAAAGTGCACTTTTCCCGTGGAATGTGTGTCGAAATCGTCGCGGAATTTTTAATTTAAAGTAGACAGCGCGCGCACCTCGCCGCCGCGCTGCTTTGGTTAGGCAAAAGTATGTGAAAAACTCTCCTTCGGCGACTGTAAAATCAGTTGGTAAACGTCGCCGTAAAAAAAAAAAAAAAAAAAAAAAAAAAAAAAATATGTGTATGTACACGGTATGTAAGAGATTGTTAATTATACTTAAGTGACATAAATCTACGCGGAAGAGTGTTCGCGAAAAAGCTTCCGCAAATGTTTTTCCCCTGGTCGGATTTCAAAGTTTTTCATGATATATTTATGAGTAAAACATCAACGATGCGCACGACATACGCGCGTGTGTGCACATCTCGTGTATAATGTCTATAGTTTAGATTACCTTTCAGCGGAGAAAACTTTCAATTCTCAAATGGAAAATGTTTGTACGCGCACAAACATTTGATTCTCATATCTCACTGGGGAAAAATTTGTTTTCTGCCTATTAAACTCTCTACACGTTTATTCGAAAGACAAATAGAAGTTATATCGGAAACTTTTTTTTGGTTTTTTTTTTATTATTAAAATATACAAAAGAACGAAAAGTTACAAAACCATATTTACACAAAAATCAATGCACCATTCACGTTGAACGCTATATCGAATCGAACATACGATTCAGTTTTATCATCCTTATTCAAATATTAAATAAAGTAATTAAAACTTTTTTGCGCGCACGACGGACAAGAGGGAAGGAAGAGGGGAATGGGTAAATTCGCTATTAAAACATTTAGACTTTTGGATTTCGATGGTTTTACATAATTTCAGATCTCGTCGCGCGGTTCGTCTTTGTCTAACTAGTTTTCCACTTCTGCCACATTAGAGTTTTATGATTAATGAGCAAGTTTTTACGCGAATTCTCCGCGTCTACTGAATTTTATGCGACGCCATTTCACTCTCCGCGAGCATTTCTGTAAACCCGCAAAACTTTCTTTCCCCAGCGACGGCGGTGAATCCTAAATGCGCAATCAGCATTGCGTCACTTGCGGCGGACATAATCCGGTTATTGTCCGACGCGCGCAAAACAGCGATAAGAAACAAATCGCGGGAGAAAAAGAAAGAGAGAAAATGTTTCGGACAATCGACAGTTCTGTCTTTTCGATTCCGCGAACAAAAGAATTGGCCGCGCGAAATTGCAAAGAAAAAATTCGGAAGATCAGATCTCGAGGATGCGCCGCTGCGGATATCGAGCCGGACATCACATCATGCGACGGCGAGCGTCAAACATCTTCGCCGAAACGTCGATCAAGAATAAATTCAATTCCCTTTTCACTGTCTTATCGCGACACGGTTCTGCCGCGATAAAGCGATGAAATGCATTCGGATTAGGCGGAAAGATGATTTCCACTTCTCCAAGTTTGAAACTGATCCGGAACGAGCGCGAAACTGGCGTTAACTTTGTCGCAAAGTGTAAGCTGCGAATCAAGGGGGTGGATTTAGCGGCTCTCTCTCTCTCTCTCTCTCTCTTTTTTCTTACCACTTTTCTCTCTTTCATTTTTCCGCGATTAAATTATAATTTGCTTATCGCGTCTGCAGGCGGTTCCCAGTGACGACGAGGGTGAACAACATTCTATCGCGAGTATATTGTTGTCGATGTGAATGGACCGGAAAAGGTTCTGATTTCTTGGTTGTTTTTTTTGTTTTTTCTTCTTAATCTTTTTCCTTTATCGCTTCTTCCTGATTTTCCTTTTTCCTGTGATAACATGATAAACATAACATCAGGAGATACGTATATAAATTTAACAAAAGACAATTCCTTTTCAATATGATATTTGCCTTTCAGCCGATTATCTCTGCTTATCTTGAAAACCGATAAAACTTCTCTCTGACATTTTTTTTCATGAAATACTAAAGAAATTTTAATTAGATTAGTTCTGAAAAAGAATATTTCAAGTTTCAAAACCAATGCGAGATAACATAGTTGCTCGTGTATGTATTGGTCAACTAATTGGTATACATCAAACGTTTTTGATCCTATTATTTTGGATCTTTATCAGCGATTGACTTGATACAATAAAAAGAAAATTACCAGTATAAGAAATTTACGATATTAACAAATTACTGGCATAAATTCTCTTATCAATTCGTAAGAAATTAGTTTTCTGATCTGCGGATATTCGAAATGGATTCTTTTGTTAAGAAAATTTTTAAAATCAGAATCTCCTGAAAATCACATCTACACTGTAAAATGTAATATTCTCTATTTACTTTCATATCGAACTTTGACAGAAAATTATTCGCAAATATCGCGCGAACTTTAACTATGAGAGACAGAGAGAGAGAGAGAGAAAGAGAGGGAGAGAGAGGGAGAGAGAGAGAGAGAGTTGAGGCCGAATCTCAATTACATTCTCATCTTCCTTAGCCAATAAGCATATTCACATGTTCCGATGAAGCGGTGCTGCTTCGTTGCGTATTATGTCGTAAGCGAATCGCGTTAATTGCGTGAGCTCGTACAAATCCTTTGTATTTTCCACATTCGAGAACGACAATCCCATTTTATCGAGAACCCCTTTTTGTTTTTGTCGCGTCTCCGGCATAGATGAGAGAGAAGAACCCCTCTCGAAATTAAATTCTACTCTTTCACGCTTCTCCCGCCTCGTTACGTGCGAGTCGCTTCCCCATCACCCTTAGTCTCCCCTTCCTCTCCGCTACACTTCCAAATTGGACAAAAAATTGTCGGCGCTCCGTTACATTCGCACGAGTACCCTGATTCAATTATCTCGTTACGCGTTTTATGTTCCTTTGTAAGATTGTCGTTTAATACCGCAGTGTGTAACACACACGCAGTGTGTCGACGACGAAAAACTCCTCTCTGCTTCCTCTGACTTCGACTTTCTCCCTTTTGAATTTGCGGAAAATACGTTCGAGTATTTCACAAATTAGAGCGGCGGAGCCTTTGTCGCTTCCGGGCTTTCGTAGCTTCCGTTTTGCTGGAGGTCGCGCGCTTCTTTTTCCGTTCGGTAACGAGCGACGTATATGTGTGTGCGGAGATCAATATGCGTTATATCTCCGTGAATTACAACAGCGTGGGACATTTCGTTAATAACAAACGATATTTCACTCGCTCACGGCGCAAAAATAACAGACGCGCGCGCGCGTATTAAATTTTATAATGTTTCTTTTCTATCTCGGAGAAAATTGACGAGCGTCGGTCAGAAGAGAGTTTGTTTTTGCTTTTACGAATTTTTCTCTGCCAAATGTGTACCTAATTATATTTATTTTATCTGTTTACAGGTGAGTACGCGCGCACGGATATCTTCGCCCGGTTAGCTTGGGGCCAATTGTTATTTACGATGGACTAGTTAACGCTAAAAACACACCTAGCCAGCTGGCAAAATGTATACACGGTAATTGAAATATACGCGAGAACGTAAATTCTCTGCTGCATAATGCAAATGTGTGTAAAACGTGCGCGAGATTTCTTTTTCTTCTCTTTACGTCTTGTTTGCTTGTTTTGGCTCTTTTACTCTTTCTCTCTCTCATTCTTTCTATTCTGTCTCTCTAATTTTATTGTGCTCGTCCGATGGGCATCGTTCTTAATGACGGTACGTAAATTATTTCACACAAGTCATTAAATCGAGCTAATCGCGATCCGCGGCACGTGGCGCGCGCGCGCGCAGTGTAATTATGCACGGCGCGTGTGTGTTCATTATGCGCGTTTGTTACACACGTTTGCGAGTCGTTCATAAGTTTGCGAGGCGAAACTCGGTCTCGGGAGTATCATTTTACCGTCAATAAGCCGTCGTTGTTGCCCGCGATAATTTGCATTCTCGCCCGGAATCATTTCGATCGTCTACTGTCTAAAGGCGAGAAAGAGAGATTAATTCCTCGCGCGACAACGCAAACCTCTTTGTTTCAACAAATCGAAAACCGATGTCAGTTCATTTCCCGCTATCACGGATTACCATTTAAAGTGAATTAATTATCTCGCACTTTCCGAGTTGTCTTTTCGCCCGCGGCGAGCTCTGTGCCTCTTAATCAAAGGGGACGTGTCTTTTTTCGCGCATCCACGCACGGCTGCCGCGGTGAAAGCGAAAGATGTGCAAAGTGAGTTTTACGGATAAAACGCAGGCGAGGGATGTGGAAAAAAGCGCGGCGGCGGGAACGACGTAAGAAAGAACCAGTAGATTTTAACAGTTAATGGCGCTTTTATAGCCGCGATAATCTCTTTCCGATTTTCGCGCGCTCGCCCCCGCATTAGTTAATTCTCATCTAGCTGCGTGCGAGTTTGCATTGTTCGGAACCGAATTGTTCGCGTCTCGGTTATAGCAGCGCCGAACATTTTCCAGTCTTTTCCTGTTCTTTTGTTACGGGAGATGATGATTGTTACAGGTGTTTCAGAGCGCGGGCGGGCGGGCGTGCGAGACGATGAGTCTGAAAAAGGAGTTTTACTATCGGAGCTATTTAACAACGGCTTTTCGTCGTTCGACCGGTTCGGCCTTTATATAACAACGAGCGTCCTTCTAATAATGACTGAAATTGAACTCTCGAACTGGCGCAATTACCTCTGTCGTTATCAATTCAGGTTTCGTTCCGCGGACGCTTTTATTTTTTGACGTCAGATCGTTACCGAAAAAAAAAGTATCTCGCATCTGACGTATAAAAAAGACCGTATCTATGAAACAGACTGATATCAGTTTTAATTTTTTAACGAACCTCTCTTTCTCTCTCTTTCTATTAGAAGGTAATTGGATTATAAACGTAACGTGCGTGTTCGTTCGCCTCTCTGCATTGGAACGCCAGAAAGAGCGCGTACAATGCATGTACAAAACTGTGTGCTTACACTTTGCATCCAATGTTAGTGAATGTAAAAAAAAAAAAGTATATTATACGCAACGAAGTTTACTAGATTTTGTTCCATCGTAATGGCGGCGCGCACACGCGCGCGTTTCGCCCCTTGAAATTTTCAAAGCTTTTCCGCGAGGCTTTACACACGATATTGCCTGCGAAAATGGCGCTCATATCTCCGGTTCTAAATAAAGGATGCGATAACCGTTTGTAGACAAATCCGCAGCGCGCGCGCGATGTTGCTTCGTCGCTCGATAAATTGTACGGAGATAAGGCGCGAG
Source organism: Pseudomyrmex concolor (assembly GCA_014839585.1). Lineage (NCBI taxonomy): Eukaryota > Metazoa > Arthropoda > Insecta > Hymenoptera > Formicidae > Pseudomyrmex > Pseudomyrmex concolor. The sequence goes on from QVOB01007328.1 coordinate 21,281, forward strand.
GATTAAAGGGAACGACATTTTCATATTACGGGAAATGATCGAGATCGCGTGCGTTTTAGAAATACACACGCCTGTGTGAAAAAGTCGCTCGTAAATAAACGTCGGAGTAAAAAAACCTCGCGCGGTCGTTTCTTTCGGCACACAAGCGACACGATTCAACGCGCGGCGTTCGCGTTGCACTTTATTTTTCAGTATGTTAATTATTATGGTCAAAGTCCCGGCAGTTAATTAATTCAAATGAGTTGAGATATGTTCATATCTAGTTTGGTTTTATAGAGGTTGTACTGCATAATATATGACACATTTTTTTGCATTTATAATTTTTCGAAAAGATAAATTTACTTAGTTTTTCAAAACAACGTGTACATTTTATTCGAGTGTCTAAGTTTTCTCTTAAACTGGAATGAAGACTAGACTATGCTAATTCAGATCTATTAGTTCTCCCGATCCAACCTTCCGAGACTTATTCGAAAGTCTTTAGACAGATAGGATCTTCAACGTGGAAGGATCTGCTCTTTGATTCGCTCGTTCCAAGGTCTTCCTTCCTTCCTTCCTTCCGTCTAAAGAAGGGAAATTTCTTCTTTTACTTTGTCCTAGGTTTTTGCCCTCTCGTTCGTTCTCGTTCAACGAGATTCCTCTTCGAGTGTCGGCTTATTGTTTTCGATCACAGTTATATATTTCATATATTTCTTATATATTTTTTCACTGTAGTACGCACAATCAAGTGCGATATGTTTCCGCGATTTTCCTTTTATTCATTTCACTAACCAATCGCTATCTCTTCGTTATTTTTATTTATTTATTTATTTATTTTTTTCACGGAAACTTTCTTCCGCGCGCTTTCACATTCAATATCGATAAATTTCAACTCCGAGATTAGATAAGAATATCAAAATAGCTGGGGGAATTAAACCTGTATTACCTGACATAATCAGACGGGAGGGAATATCACGTACGAGTGTGTTTTACACGGAAAGAGAGTCGCCTTGAAAGTAATTTTAGCATCTCGTCGTGTCGGAGCGGGCGCGAGAGCTTCGCCTGACTTCATTCAAAGACTTGGCCTGAGCACAGATCGAGCTTCACGCGAGGCAGCGGATCCCGAAGCTATTATACCGCGTCTGATCCCGGGTTTAAGCTTCGCGGGATGTAATCGCGGAAAATGGCGGAGTCGAGACTTGATCTGATAATCGCGCGATTCGTGCACGTTCTTCCCGGGCGTTCGTAAAACCGCCCGTGCGCGGTTTCGTTTACGTCGCTCTCTCTCTCTTTCTCTCGTGCTGTAACAGTACGTGCCGCGAACGTACGAGGTAATTGCCACGTGGAAACGCCAGTTCGCTTTAGGAACGCCACATGCACGATGTATACGGATGAGGAATGATGCGGCGGCTTTTTCCATCCGTCGGACGAGCCGCGCGGCTTACAGGTCGCGCGAGAAGAGAGAAATTTATACAATCAACGTGACTTCTCCTCGCGCAAACGAGATATTCCATGTCCGCGAAATAAAACACGTCCCCGGCCTTATTGTGTACGTCAGTTCTTTTGACACTTTTGAGTGCGGCGGCGGCGGCGACGCGCTCGCGCGTTTTAGCCATTGTGCCGGCTACGACGGAGGCTATTGTGAGTATTGTGCCGCGCGCGCCTTCGAAAGCCAGAGCGCGGTGATTTCTCCGCGAATGAAATTTGTCAGTATTTCGTTCACGTCGCGCATGCAAATCCGTCCCGTGTGTTAATATCTTCTTCTCTCGCGTATATTGAATCCCTTCAATAAAAATCGCGAGACGGGACACGCCAACGCCGACACGGGCCAATCTTCAAGGTATTCGCCGGTTTTTCGTCGCGCGCGCGCGCGCGCGTGTATGTGTGTGTGTGTGTATCCTCGTGTTTACGGAGAATGTGAATCACGTATAACGATCGCGCGGATATTTTTATAAACGCGTTCGGTTGTTGTATACACGTACACAACTCGCTCTCTCGCGTCCTATCTTTCATTCTCCGTCCGGAGATTTTATTTTTTTTTCCACCTCACGTCAATCGCGTTTATTCCTGTCGCGAGAAAGTTTAATCGCGCATCCATTATTGTTTCTGAAATCCTATAAGCACATTTCGCCGCGTAACAACAATGCAGTAACAACATTCTCGCGCGCGCGCGCACACACACACAACGCCCCATTATTCTTTTCGTAAATCCGGACAGCGAGCTTTTCGCAACACAACTGCTGCTACAAATAACAACGTATTAATTTTACAGCCTCGCGGCTCCGCCGCTGCCACCACATTGCCGACGTCTGAAAAGAATAACGACGGATCTCAGTTTTTCCGCAATATCTCGTCGTACACAAAGAGTTATCGCGAAAATTCCGAGAGAGAGAGAGAGGGAGATGCGCTCTCTTTACAAATTGCATTTTGCGCATTTCTCTTGGCCGTGTCTCATTTCCTTTCTTCCTTTCTTTTGGAAAGCGAGGCAACAACAAACAACCAGAGAGAAAGAGAGAGATTTTGTGTGTGTGTGTGTGTGTTGCGCGAGAGACGAAGTACGCGCGTTCATCTTTCACCGACATCGGGTACTTTAACGAACACACCCGGAATTATGTGCACGCGGAATGCAAATGTCGACCCTTGTCCGGCCGCGTGTCGCGCGTGTCCCACCTCCGCTACGCTCTTCTTCCGCACACTCCACCTCTCGCGTGTACACGTGTTGCTCCAACATTCCTGAATACCATGCTTCCTTTCGTGTCGAGGAAATAAAAGTGACGAGGGGTTAAAACACAGAGTGAAAGAGAAAAAAGAAAGAAAAAAAGAGAGAAGGGCGACATCGAGCGTAAAAATAGGGTGTCGCACATCGTCTGAAAAGGGGCTGAAAGCTCTGACCCGTTAATCCAGCCACGAGGTCACAGGGTGGTTATCTACGTCTTAATGCCACGCTATTTAAGTAATCCGCGGAGATAACGATCTATCTCTCAAACTGTTTAATGTCAGAGTAACACCATCATTTTCATACGGATTAAAATCGAGAACGATCAAGAGTGAGAGAAAATTTTTCTCTTATATTTTCATAATTAAATCTTCGGATGTCAAATTTCACTGAAATGAAGACGTGAAGTTTTTAATAAAATTTCTCCACAAATGATACATGTATTGACGTTATTATATCAAAATTATCGCATAATTTTCTTTTTTCTTTTTTATTTTTTTAAGTAAAATTTCCACGAACTTTCCGTTTATTAATTCTCATGCTAAAATGGTACACGAATACAGCGGATAATTAAATCGAAAGTTACTTTTATATATTTAACGAAATTACATGTGGTAATAGAGTGGATAACGAGCGCAACTTTTTTGCGCCAGAGAGAGCAGAATGCGGAAAAATGCGTACACCGTATTTCAACAACGTTCATAATACATTCGCGCTCAAAGCGCGCCGGTCGAAGTAGCAAACAGACAGATTAGTGAAGAGTAAAATTGTATGTAGGTATATACATAAAATAGAGATTTACATCGCGCGATAACGCGGCTGCTGCGAAGTTATTTGCGACGGAATTTATGCGACTTGGTAGTGCGATTTAAACCAAGCTTGAGAGCTTTATTTTCCGTGAGTAACACGGCAATTTAAAGTCGGTCCACACGGCATTAGCTATCGATGTAAAATGGAAATGCTATCGCGAGGAATGAGTGCCGGGTGAGGAAGTGGGCGCGCGGACCTCTCTTGTGCAATAAACGACGCGCGATAAGAGCGACACACAATTTTTCGAGGGGCGACGTCGTGTCTTTCCGTCCCGCCCTTACGATACTTATACCTAGTTTTTTAAATTTTCCGCGTCCACAGTAGTTGTATAGACTGTGTGTATGGATTTTATGCCGGGAGTGTATTTGCAACAACGACAGAATGTAACATCTGAATAACACACCGATATTCAGCGATTCGTTTCGGAAGAGAACAGATTTTTCGCGAGAAATGGTAGACTATAGTCATATGGTCGGGTAACAGTAGACACGGTGCGTGTTTTCGTTCAGCTCCATTTTCGTACAGTGACGCGCGCACGAATATATACGCGTACGTTCTAGCGGGGGTGGACGAATGTGTGTCGAGGGATGAAAAATGTTTCGCGCGGGCGAAGTTACGTCGTTCGCTCTCACCGGCGCATGAAATTTACGAAGAAGCGGGGGGCGAATTAATTCGCGAACGTTCTTGCGTGCACCGCGGAATTCAGCGGGAGCGACGACTCTTTTTCAGCAAATTGCAGAAACGAATACACGAAAATGGAAAAGTTTAAAAAGGAAGAAACGGGACGCCACGTCCGTCGCGTACACGCGGCTCTGACGAGGAGAGACCGCGCCGCGCGCCAAGTTAGACGTGGCGTATGATATGTATGTAGCAGTGCACATACGTATATGTAGAGAAACGAGAAATGTGAGAAAGTTCCTTTGAGAGTTCATGATGAAACCCGGAACACAGCTACGCGAAGAGAGAGAGAGAGAGAGAGAGCCCGCATGTGCGCGATCCCGGCCAACCGCGCGTTTTATCAACCGAAAGCTATCAAAAAGGCGCGCGCGCTGACCTCTCACGACGTGTTGCAACACGGTCGTTCGTAGACGAAAAAAGACTCTTTTTTTCGTGCCGACGACACGACGTAATCGCACTCCCGGCTCTCGATCCGGCGCGCGATTCTCTCGCGCGAAGATTCTCCTCGTAACGTTATATACACACACATTTTTGCGTTATATGTGCAGTTATGCGCGCGCGCGCGATATATAGATTTATCGGAAAATGATATGAAATGACGAAGGGTGTAGTTTTGTAGCGGCGCCGCGATATGCGGAAAAGTTATAGGAATCGCGCTTGGATAAGCAAAACGATGGAAACACGACGAGCTAATTGGGGGAAGGATCGCGCGCGCGACCTTTTCGCTTATGCGGACGGCAAGAATAATGGATCTCAACGAGTAGTCTCTCCGGGCCGGTCAGTTTTATATAGCGTGCGAGTAGTCGTCGCCGCGGCTTGGTTGGTAGTCCGCCAGGAAAAAGAAAAACAAAGCGGGACAGCGAAAAAAAAACGGAGAAATAGAAGTGACATCGCGAGCGGCAAAAAACGCGACGGATAAATTACGGGAGTCGAGAGCGGTTAGAATTACATGCGCACGAGCGCTACACACACGGCCAGAAATGTCTGCGCGAAATGCGCGTTACGGACTAAATGCCGGAATAGAAAAGTGAGTGTTCCTTTGAGAGAGAGGCGCGTCCTGATGAAACTCGACACGAAAAGCACGAATGCACACCTCCTTCCGACTCTGTCCGTTCGTGTGTCCGTCATCGTCGACCGAATCCGAGTGCTATAAGTCAGTTCGCGAATATATATATATGTATGTATATCTGATCGTTTATGTGTGTGTTCGTGCATCTATACACATATTCGACGCGTGTGTGCACCAATACGACAGAGGATATAATCGAGCGCACGTGCATCGGGCAAAAGCGTAGGTGCTCTAGAATTTCTGTAACCGGCATACAAACACATACACACACGCAGAGGCGAAGTACATAACCACGCCTGATCCGCAAAGCGCCGTTGGTTACGAATCGATTAACGTAACTTACCACGTTCGTACATCTACCGGAATTCCGTATGCTACTTGTGTGTTACTGACACGCACACAATATCGGTTCAAATCGGCGCGAATTCGCACATATTAGATCTCCGCAGTAACGCGCGCTGAACGAAGTGGATTGTTTTTTCAAACGCTTCGAATCTTCTCTCGATAGATGCATATTTATGTGTCATTTAGAATTTTTATTATTAAATTCTCATTGTGAGAATTATCCTCTGACGTCATCTCTCAGAACGCGCTTTAACATTCACGACAATGCGGGGGATGAAAATTGGAGAAGATGAGAAAATTCGAGTTCCAAACGAGCCCTCGCACGGACGGAAGGTCTTATCGCCGGTTCTACGAGGGTTTATATATCAGCTTCGTGCAATCTCTCTCTCTCTCTCTCTCTCTCTTTCTCTCGATTCTCTCGTATATCCTGTGTATCCAGTTCGTGACAGTTCCTTTCCCTAGACCCTAGACCGGGGAAATACCCTTCCTCTTCTCGGCCCCGTTTGGGTCGGGGAAAGTATAGAGCAGTCCGGCCAACGACGGCCTGTAATTATAAGCGAGAACTCTCTCTTCGCAGCCCGGGTCAGCGGCCCTATCATTCGGTTACCTTTTGTACTTTGATTACCTCCGGGTATTAAACAGCTCTCTCTCCTTCGGTCATTGCTGGCGGACATAGTTGTGTATGCGCGCCGCGACCATTGACCATCGAACCAGGCCGCGGGCCTCTTTTGCGGGCGACGTACAACCCGCAAAAAAAATAAACACGATGCCATCCCCTCCGCAAGGAGATGTGGCGCGCGGTCAGGGGAGCGCGTAATGTGTTTCCGTGCTCGCGGACCTGACGAAACGACGTGGTCTCCGCGCGCATTTGAGGGCGCAAAAGAAATCCGCAATGATCACATGCTCATTAATCCTATCGCGTGCGGCTTTTGCGGTCCGCGGTCATTGCGAGGCGAGAGATTGGGGAATACTTCTGTTGTTGTTTTTTTTTCTTTTTCAAGTGCTCTGAAATTTTTCATTACTGGTATTCACTGCACACGTAGTATTATACATTTTGTTTTTTGTTTCCGTGTGCGAGCGATCATTTCTCTCCGGCGCGTGAATAACATCGCCGCTGATTAAACGGTTTTCGAATAAACTTTTTTAATATCAAGTGAAAAAGAGAGAGAGAGAGAGAGCATATATTTATTTTAGAGAGAGAGAGAGAGAGAGAGAAACAACGCCACACATTGAAGCGTGTTTAAATTTACAATGAGTGCCGCCGGTGTAAATCGATAATAATTATGATTCATTTGAAATTGCGGAGAGGAAATCGCATTTTACCGCACGCGCGCGCGTCTATAGAATAATCATCGTCGGATATCGAGACGCTGTGAAATATTCTGGTTAGATTTCCGGCAAATTCAACGATTCTTTAAGTATAAATTATGTATTATATTTCTCACTTGTGCAGTCAGAATAAAAATTGAGTTAATCTTTCTCTTTCTGTATTTTATTTCGTTTTTTTTTCTTTTATTTTGTTTTTGTTTTTTTTGTTCTTTTTTGCGAGCGCCTGTCGTTCCTCTCTCGAACGACGCGACGAAATACAAAAGGAATTCGTGATGATCGCTGAAATTGTTTAACTTCGTTACACAAACGTTACATCTTGCAGCGTCGTTTCGCGTAAACGCATTTTTAAAGGGAAAATAATTGCGCGCGCGTTGCGCGTTTTCAAATGTTCGGAGTGGCTTTCGAGAGAGCTCATACACACGCCGGTGTGTTTATCCCGCGCGCGCTAGTTTCACGTTCGTAATATTTCGGCGATGTTTCATACACGCGACAGAGAATGAGAGAGTAAGAGAAAGAGAGAGAGAAACATACTATAGTGAGTCTATTGAAAGCTTTGATTATCAGTATAATCCGATCGCCCTTAATGGAATGGACATTCGATAACGTTAATAATATATTCCCGATCACTCACTCGATAATCGGTTTTCGAACTTTCGCGTTTATTTTATTCGCGGCCACGTAAATAAACTCGTTAGTGCGTCGTTACGAAAACGTCGCGGCAAAAATAACACACAAAACATATATACACACACTGAGATGATATCTCGTGATTTTTCGTATTTCATTTGTGAAATATTGATTGAAAGAAAAAAAAACGCTGCATGCAACACGATCTGATCCAATTCACACCGCGAAAAAAGGAGAAGAAGATAGCGA
>QVOB01007329.1:0-15437 GCA_014839585.1 Pseudomyrmex concolor
TCCTAGACCTAGACCGAGGAGGTACTCAATAGCCAATAAGATGGCTCATATAACATTTTAAGATAATAAACTTAAAATATAAGTGGACTATATCAATACCGGCCCTAAAGTAGCTTTTGCGTGGTTTTACTCCAGTTTAACTTAGTTACTTATTTTTATATAAATTTAAACTAATTTAAAATAATTATTTCAAAATAATTAAAAATTTTAAAAACGCACTTTCTTTGTTTGCATTGCATTATATTTTATAATTAGTGTCTTTATTAATTCGTGTAAGTCCATGTTTAAACGCAATACTATACGCGCGCACATATGCTTGTGCAACAGTAAAACATTTTTATGTTGTAAATATAAACCTCTCTCCGTATTCTTATCGGTTTAAAATTTAAAACACATTCCAGTTAAGCAATCGTGAAACATCGTTTACGATAATCTGAAAATTGTTGATCGAGGTCTAAAAAGTTTCCAAAGGTATTTTCCAAACTTTTAGAAACAAATAAACACGATAATAAATTTCGATAAACTTAAGAAAATGTATTTTTAATTTTTTGTATTTTATTTTAAACTTTTGTCTCGCGATCGATTATCGTAATTTTTAATATTGTTATACGCTGGTTTTAATTATATAAAAATAATAATAAAACTAATAATACATAATTAGCTGATAGTTAAATTAGAAGAATACACATTATAACAATAATAACATAAGAAAAATAAAGAGTTATGCACATGTACAAAATAAAACAAATATCGATATATGCATAAGATACGAAGAAGATATATTATATAGCTCAGTATCGTAGCTTATCATGATGTACAACAATATATCTCGCGCTCTCTGATTGCTATTCTTACACAATATTATCTTTTTACGTAACATCTTGCATCACAGCACGATTAGAATATTTAAAATTTGGAGCAGCTTTAAATATTAGTAGAAAAAAGTGTATTATCAATATACGAAACAAATTTATGTAATTCACAGACTTGTTTTTTATAAAATTGTACTTGCGTATTGTTTATCTATACATTTTCTTATCATCGTTTACATACAATAATATTCCCCAATATCGTTTCGTAAGATTACTTCATGCAAAAAAACCTTGTAAACTTGTAAAGAATAAAATTGTAAAAAAAAAAAAAAAAAAAAAAAAAACATAACGAGTAAAAAAATACTTGAAAAGTTTAAATATTAGATAGATAAGAGATGTTGCAAAATGCGAAGTTGTGTAACTTGCTTTCCGGTTTTAAAAGAAAATATATTTCGCAGAATTTTCATATGTATACGAGAAAATATAGTGCTTTTCACATAAAATATATTACGAATCTCATGCACGTAGCGAAAGATTCATAATAGCAATAAAATACGTTGAAGGAAAAATTTACCGCACACGGAAATTAACGCAAACGAATTTCTATCTTTGAACGCAACACGTTTTAGATGACGATAACAAGAGAAGACAAACAATTCTCTTAATGTTGTACCGGTATATATATACATGCTCCACGCGATAACAATGCGGATTACGTAAAATGCACGATACAATCGGATTTAGTGCACATTAACCGATTACGACGTACACGTGTATTTTACACAATTCACGTGTATACGAAATTCCTTCTGTGTCCGCGCGCAATTTGTTGAAAACATTCGATCACTTCGACGTTATTCAGAAAAGCAAAAGTTTGAATTACATATATATTGCATATTGCGCAATGCTTTTTTTATATACATCTGTTTATCAATAAAAATTATTTTAATGATAATCTCTCTCTCTCTCTCTCTTTTTCTCTCGCTTACTTTCTCTCTTCCACTGTAATGTTGGTAATATTATCAAGATTTTTTTTAATATTTGTGTCGCACATGTCATTCGTCTATGTGTACAACTCTTATATCATTTTGTTATCTAAAATCGTGAACCTTCACCTTGACACGAGCGCGGCTAATCTCCGTCCATTTCGGGATAATATCTTTTTTACTGCGCTCTTCTTTTGCGGACTTTTCGCAATGTCACAATTTCATTGGTCACACTAACAAAAGAGCAACATTTATTATTGATCACGCAATAATACAAAGATCAAAATTATGTGTAATTTCACTTCAAAGAACAAGATTCTTTTTTTTTTTAGATTATATTTCATTACTTCATAATTATTTTATATATCAGTATGTATATAATCACACAATGTTGTTTTCTCAAATTTTTATGATAGATATGAAGAATGACGAGGAAGAGAGGAATCATTATGTATTTTTCCATGTCACCTTATCTATCATCAGCCGTCAAAATCAAATAAATATTATTAAATCGAACCTTCTCGTTTAAGTAAAAGTGTGTCTTCCCTTATCTCTCTCTTATATTCTCTTTGACGTTCTCGAGAAGACTCGAAATAAAAAGCCGCGAGTACATAATCAATTGCAATTGTGCAGATAGCACTCCAGATAGTATAACAAGCGATAATGCGTAAATGATTTTTATGGAAATTTATGTCACTTGATATCAATGTGCGATATAGACAATATATGCGATACATAGCATCAAGAACCAAGGATTAACTATTAAGTTGGAGATTAACACGGAATCGCGAAGTATTATTGCTTAATAATTTTATTGCTATACAATAGAATTTATGTGCCTTTGCTATATAGCGCGCGTTTACTTAAACGCATTAAAAGGGATACGTCAAACTTACATTATTGTAAAAAAATGTTACACGGTCGCGATAAGGCGATACTAACGGTGATGAAAGCAAATTTTGCGATAAAAATGTAATTTGTGACAATATTGTGGTAACTTTTTGTCGAATAATCGTTTCACTGATACCGCTCGTGTGTGTGTGTGTGTGTGTGTGTGTGAACCACTCGAGAAATTTTAGTAAAATATCGGATTAATACACCGGATATACTTGAATAAAATGCCGGATAAATACACTTGAACTTGCTGCTGTATGCACATGTTGCATTTAGATAATCTTAACATGATAAGTTGACTGATATCATTATTAAAATAACTTATGTAAAAAATGTAATATAAAATATAAAAAAAACGTTTCTTTGTGCACAACTTGATTAGCTTGCTTCCGAAGGTTCGCAAAGATTATTCGGAAGAGAATATGTACGCGCGCTTGTTTCTTATCTCGAACTTACCAAATACGCAAAACATGCGTACTATCGCGATTGATAAATAGAATTATATTATCAACATATTTTTTTAAAATATATTTAATATATAAAATAAATTTAAAATATATTTAATATATAAAATAAAATATACTATTTTTGATGTATTAAATTTTTTTAATATTTTACAATAAATGTAGAATATATTATTTATATATTTATATATATTTATAAAATTGTATGTGTTGTTTCTTGTTAATATAATTTTGATATTTCTTTTTTGACAAGTATAACGTTCTCTGTTTAGAAATATTTGAACTTGGCATGACAAATGTTTTCGCATTACATGTATGTCTTGACACGTTCGTAATTAAACGACCCAATTATTGAAAGCTTATTAAAGATACTTTAAATATGTAACAACACGTTCAGCAGATATTTTCATACCGTGCACTTGAACGCTTGAAACTCAATTGCGCGAAAATGATTTATATAACGATCCGCCGTTTCTTATGTAAGATGACACCACGCAGTTTGTCCCATCCCCCGAAGTCCCATCTATAATTTTTGTTTGTCGTGTTTTTCCGTGCCGCGTTCGTTGAAAGGAGAAAACATTAAAAAAACCACACGGAAAAAACGAACTCTTATGTCGAAATCGTGCAGAAAAATAATTAACGTAGCACTAATGTATTGAACGCAAACGTGACATAAATTACAAAAGATTACAGATTACAAAATTCGTGGATTTTTCTATTATCTATGTTATGATAGCGATTGCGAAGTGATTAAAAAATGTGCTCAAGAGGATGAGATTATACTCACCGATATCAATTATCGGGCTGTGAAATTCCGCTTGTATTAATCATTAAAATATGTATACATATCGATTTGTTAAATAAAAATCATATAAAATATTTATAAAATTAAAATGTTTTTATAAGAGTACTATTATTTTTCACGTACTTATAATAAGTTTAATATCTTCGTAACGCGACGTTCTGTTCCCTGACGTAAAAATATAAAATTTAATCAAAATTGTTTTCAATTATATTTAAGTTTTATTTCAATAAAAATTTTACACAACAGTAATACATATTATTTGAGTATTTTAAACCAGATTTGCTTTTTTTTTTTTTTTAATTTACAATATGCGACATTTTTATAAAAATATTTTCTACAGTTTTTTAATAAGATAAGATTCGCAAAATTGAAAACAGTGCTTTTATTCGCGGAAGTAGGAAAGAAAACACGCAGTATGCAAAAATACATAAGGTGGGAAATTTACGAGCGCGCATATTGATAAGGCTGCACCGCCAGATTTTAAATGTTGTAGTTATAGCCTTATGTAGCATATTTTAAAATTAGAAGAATGCGGTGACAAAAAACCAACTTGCATATTAACGACAACACACGGTTTTTTATAAAGAAAATACCGCGCACATAAATGCGCAGCTCGGTCTCATTGTATTTTCAAATTTTTGCTCTATTAATATGTAACTCGATAAAAGCGTTTGATAAGTGAATGTTGCATATAGAATAAGACCAAAAGTATAATAGAATTTCTCTTTTTTTACGAGATTAAAAAAAAAGGCGAGACACAAGCGTATGCGAAGAAGAGCAATTTTACGGACGGAAATTGTCGATGCGATCGAGAATTATTTAATTAGAAATTCAGTAACTAATTAGAAATTGCGATTACACACCAAAATGATTTTTAGTTTTCTTCTTGCTGTTCTTTTGACGTTTCGTTTTCCTTTCCTTTTTTCCAAGCGACTGTGACACTGGACGTCAGACTAAGCTGACCACTAGCAGTGTATCCTAACGCGTGCACCGTCGCGTACTGGCCAATGTATTGAATATACAGCTCGTGTGTTGGGCGTAAAACCAGCAATCATTATCCCCGGCTAGAATTCAAGTCTTATCAGTTGCAGATGTCAAAAGCATAAAAGATAAGTAGGTACGTATTCTTGATTTAATCAGGCGTATTATATATTTGTTTGCCGTGCAAGCAAATTCCTTTTCGCAAAAAACATAACATCTTTTCGCAAGTGATTATTAAGTGTTGTTTGCTTGCTTTTTTCTTCTCCTTTTTTTTTTTTTTTTTTTTTTTTTTTTTTTTTTTTTTTTTTTTTTTTTTTTTTGTCCCGAGATCGCAATCTCTGGATGAATAATTGATTTTTTTGTGAAATGCCGACAAATCTTACGTTCTGCTCGACGTACGATAATTGCGTATAATGGCATAAAATAGTCGCGTCCGCAATTTGCAACAAGACAAATTATTGAAAAATGAACGCGCGCGAAATCGCTGTTTTAAGTGTGTGAACATCGTGTGTTCTCTCAAATCACACCAAATATTCAGCGAAATATGAATAGTATTAAGTATTATTTTAGAAAATGTGTATGACACTTGTTATACACTTTGTTTCATGTAAAATATTATATAACTTTATGTTTATATGTTTATTTACATTTTTAAACTTATATTTTCACACATTTGCACAAATTAATAAAAAATACCAAAAACTTATTGTTTTACACAATAATAATGATATAAATAAGAAAAACAAATTAAATTATATATTTCTTCATACTATAATTCATAATATAATTTAAAAAAGTTAGAAAACTATTTTTAAAAGATATTTAATAATTAGGCATTTTAAGCGAATAAATTGACTCTAACTTGCTTTAGCACGTTTATTTTATTCTCTTTTATTTTTCTTCAAATAGTTTTGTTGTAGAAAACACAAAACGCATTGAAAGTTGAAAATGCTTCCTGCATTTTCTTGCAAAACACGCACATGCAATGTCTCTTATCAAAGCCGCAGCACTTTATAAAAAGTAAAAGTGTTTGTTAATGTTTAGTTTTGCATATGGAAGTAAATGTTTAAATAAATTTTTAGTTTGTGTTCTGTTGCATCAGAAATTTAAATTTATGTTTAAAATTCAGTTTTTTTTAAAACAATTACTATTTCTTTTTTCTTTTGAATGTATTTTATTATTTAACTTTCCTCTAACTTGTGCAATATATTTACTTATCTATATGCTTCTTTGAAATACTTTAGATAATATTTTTATATAGATATAACTATATACTATTGCGCTTCTGGAATTGCTTGCAATGATTGCTTAGCAGAGATTAATAAATTTTTTTCTCATCTACAGTACCTGTCCGTGTATATGTAGCAATATGATTCATGGCTTGCACTGTTTGCGTTTCTGCCTTCCACAAAATTGCGAGCAACAACAAGAACAATTGATAAGCAGCGGTTCTGATAACTGTCAATGATATTTATATTTCTCAAACAGTTTGAATGCAAGTCAATATTGATCTCAATCGCTGAAAGAGAGCAAAAATGCATCAATGTTATAAAAAAATGTTATATATGTTTCTTACGTCTCCACGGTGTTAGAATCCGAGGTCTCGAAGGAAGAAGTTGCATTGACCGAATAATTTAAATGCGACTGATCATTCTTTCATCGTCCGAGAAAAAGGTAGAATTAGTGCCAAGCGCATTATCGATAGATCGAATTGCCGAATCGACTAACGCGATTGGTCGATTCTCAAAGGAGTCTGCAAATACGACTTGCGACCATTTCTCGACCATTGTGGATTCGCCATGAATTAGCCTTTCGTTTATATTTGTCTGTTGACAAAAATTCAAATTTAAAACTTGGCGTTACGTTAGTGGTTAAAGTTTATTGGTATTTCTTATTTTTTTTGTCGTATCTTTCGTGTTAATTGTTGTACCTTACAACAAAATAAGCGAAAGAAAATTTTATGTAATAACCGGAGCAGGTTTCGTTCAAACGATACTTGTAATTCTAGAAATTGTCAACAAAGCCAGCTGTTCATTGAATATTATTGGTTACGTGAAGTTGATTAATGTGTGTTTATTAATAAAATTACTCATAAAAGAGACTTGAAGACACGCAAACTGAGAAGAAAAGAAAGAATATTCAGTTAAATCTAAAATGTAAGAAATATTTCTGCATTAGAAAACAAATACACAACAAAGTACTTCATATTAATATAATTTTGACATCTTAGAGTGTCATAAGTGTTTACATTTTTCATATTTTATTATAATTTCATTATTTTAAAAATAATACCAATTTTTAATTTATATATATTATTTATATAGTAAACTGTAACTATGAGTGAGAAAGAGAACAAGGTTACCTTGGAACAAATACTCGACAGACAACTCCAAAAGATGACATCACTTAAAAAAACTACATTATTGTTACAATGTAGGTACATGTTAATTATGTGTGTCCTTTCATAGTATAGAAATACAATTTTAATAATCATATACTTGTGAAAACCACATATTTTACTTACAATTTTATTTACTTTTTTAGGTAAACATGAGATAAAAGATGATCTTCAAGAACTGCAAACTGTTGTATATCAAGTCTCAAAAGATGTTGAGGACATGAGAAAGATTTTGACAAGAATGAAGGAACAAAATGCTTGTTTGAAAGTTGGTTGCCATTAAGTTATTTAATAATAAAACTTTTTTTGTTGTATAAGGAAATCATTTATTGAAAAATATGTATATATATAGGACTTATCTTCATTACTTGAAACTTTGGATAGAAAAATAGTACACCGAACACAAAATGTTCCAGTGGCCCTCATACAGGACTATAAAAGTGCAGAGAAGAAAGAAAAAAGTTATATATCTTCTCCTAATATATTAGAATACAGTTTAAATTCAATTGAGTTATCAACTCTGTCAAAGACACTTGGCAGCATTAGATTGAAAAACAGTGAAATAAAGAATTGTAAAAGAGTGCTTTCATACGAACCAGATATCTGCTTGACAGTCCCCTTTATTACTGCAGAAGAATTCAGTAAACTACCCAAGTACATGATTGGGAGACAAACTCTGGAAACGATTAATGGTTTGATAAATGGCATTAATCAAACATTAATTGCAAAATATACTATCTTGTCATCAGGAAAAGTTGCTGCCCAAAAAAAGGGCGAAATTAATTTGTATCTGCAATATAAGAAGCAGGAATACGAAATGAAAGAAGAGAAAAATGGTAATTTTTCAATTCTGACAACTCTTCTTACGACATGAAAAAACTTTAAATAAAATATTGTAATTTATATTAATATTATTGTTGCAGGATATCTATATTTTTTCACAGCTGAGGATTATTACGGAAAGACAAAAACAAAGCTTGACAAGACCAAATTGAATTTAATTACCGCTTTGCGTCATTGTAAACGTTTATGTGAATGCAGGATAAGAAATGAAGCACGATATGTTATAACACCACAGTAATTTTGAACAGCATACATGTATACAGAAACTTAATGTAATATAGTACATATCAAAACAAAATCATTTTATAGCGTACGTCATCAGTAACATTATTATGAATTGTAATATTGTATTTTTTATATTGCTTGTGGGTTTTCTTCATAGAGTGTTTTTGAAGTAAATACATGTTAATTAAATTTGTATATATGTTAAATAAATATTTTTAAATATAATAAATATAAAGAAACTTTATATAAGATATAAAACAACACCGCTATATGTAATGTTTATAACACAATTAAATCATTTTTAAGTCTATATTTAATTTTATAAGTACGTTTGTACGAATTCTTTATATAAATTATTTTACTACTTTTCACATTTTCTTATATCAAATTTAATGACATCAAAAACAAATTAGAAACAACAAAGAAACAGTCACTTGTTTCAGGTTACGAAGCTGATTTGTTTCTTCGTCATTTTGTCAGTGAAGAAGCTGAATCGTGGTAGCAAGCAAAAATTGCTTTCAGGAATATTGAGTGTGCCATGAAAGAAGATTTGAATATTTGCGTTCTTTTCAAGGAAAAAGTAACCTGCTCTATTGTTTTTGTTATCACGTTTCGAATATTTCTGATCTATATATACAGTGTGAACAATGAATTGAACATCTGCAATATGTCTTTTTGTCGGTTTTATCTAAAACTTATTAAATTATATTTATATAATATACTTTTTCTTAAGAAAATATATGTGCACGTATATATACTTTGTATATGCTTTTGTAGAGAAATTAAAGTAAAAAACGATTACTAAAATACAATAAATTTATTTCTGAAATATGGATAAAATTATTTATAATTGTTATACTTTAATGTTGAATATGCAGCAATAAAATATGTTAAGAGCAGAATCAATTAGCACACTAAGGAACCATGAAGATGATGTTAATGATTTAGATGGCTCTATTATATGGTCTCAAGAGGAGCCATTGTCATCTAACGAAATATTGATGCTACTAAATGAAGATCAAAGAGAAAACAGTCTAGCTGCGTTCTGCCGATTGTGTGCTAATCAAACTAATAATCCAATATATATTTATTCTGAACTTGGAGAATCCATGAAATTGGAGTATAAAATAAATACATATCTGAGCATCAAGGTATAAATAAACTAAAAATCTATAAAATTACATGTATATTTACATTTACTTTCTATATATAATATATATATATTTCTATATATATAATATATATATATTGCAGATTAGAAAAACAGATCCGTTGTCAAAACAACTTTGTCTGTCTTGTATTGAAAAAATAAACTGGTGCAACGAATTTGACACTCAGTGCATCAAAGCAGAAGAAATTTTGTTGACAATGCTACGAGAAAAACAATCTTTCAATATCAGTCATGAAAATAAAATCTTATCTGATCAACAATCTTGTCTTTTATGTACAGAAGATTCTATGATCACATGTGAAGACACTTCCCAAGATACAAAGAGTATGGAAGTGTATGAAAGCATTATTATTCTTGAGAAGAGTGATGAAGAGAACATTGTTAATATCGCAAAAGTTGAAAAGGAAAACAGAGATCATTCTATTGTGCTACAATACCTGGGAGATAAACAAAAATATTTGAAATGCGGAGCATGCATGAATCTCTATCACACTCAGGAGACTCTGGACGGTCACAAGTGTAAGCCACATGCCCAGAACACGACACAGCTATACGAGTGTTCTATGTGCGGCTTGACGTTTGCCTTTGAGGAACGACTAAACTTTCACATGCAATTTCACAAAGATGGAAAAGCACTGTATTGTGAAGTCTGCAAACTGACGTTTGCCAAAGAATTAAAGCTGTTTTATCACTACAAAAGATATCATTCCAGTGATATCAGTTTCTCATGCTTGCAATGCGGAAAGCTATTCGAGAATCAAAATGCGCTTCGAGTGCACATCTGCATCGACGGCAAGACTCGGCCGCACATCTGCGAAGTGTGCAACAAAGGCTTTACGGATGGCTATGCTTTGAAGCGTCACGTAGTAACGCACTTGCCGGAGAAGCCGTTCAAATGTTCGCAGTGCTCGAAGAGCTTCACGCAGAAGTCCAGATTGAACAAACATATTGCAAATCATTGCATCGTCATCGAAGACAGCCAGACGGTTTGGAAATGCGTCCAGTGTGGCGAGGTGTTTGTCTCCTGCGACAACGCCGATGTACATTATTACAAAATACACGAGGAAAAAATCACGCTGATTGAGGAACTGTTGATATCGAGGCTTTATCATTGTGAGTTCTGCAACAGTTACTTCGCCGATGTGGACAATCTAAGTTCTCATCAGAATCAACACGTTATCGAGAGACCTTACACGTGTAACACGTGCAAAACCATTTACAAATCGTTCGGGGAAGCTGTTATGCATTGGAAAGAACATCCTAGACTCTTCAGAGTTCTCATCTTCTTCCTATGCGACATTTGCTACAAAGATATGAAGGAACTGTCATTGTTGTACAAGCACAAGCAGAAGAGACATGGTTACGCGTCGAGATTGTCCGAGTCCGGTGACTTAAAGTTCATTTGCCAGCTCTGCGGAAACGTGTTCGATAAAAGCGAGGATATACAGAATCACGGACGGGAACAATGCTCGAAATTTCCCTGCGATATCTGCGGCAGTCTACTGCCCACCGCAAACTCGCTAAACGCTCACAAGAGACGGCACAACGGACTGAGACCGTATGTTTGCAACATCTGCGGAAAAAGTTACACTCAATCCAGCCACATGTGGACTCACAGGAGATTCCACATGGGCGTAAAACCTTACGTTTGTGATTACTGCGATCAACGTTTCACGATAAAGCCGGATCTGGCGGATCACATCAGAAAGAAGCACACCAAGGAGAGACCGTTCAAATGCAACGTCTGCAACAAGGCCTTCCTGACCGGTTCTGTATTTTATCAGCATAGATTGATACATCGTGGTGATCGCAGGTACAAATGTCATTATTGTGAGAAGGCGTTCACTAGAACAGAAGCTTTAAATAATCATATCAAAATACACACCGGAGAAAAGCCGCACGCTTGCGATGTGTGCGGCAGATGTTTCAGACAGAAGGGAGATATGAAAAAACACAGACGCACGCAGCATAGCTCTAGTCAAGAGATTTCTAAAAGTTGTCATGTTCCAAATGTAGCATAAATAATTTTGTTACATACAGTTTAGTTATTCTGCTAATAATTAATGTAATACAGTAATATCTATTTAAAACAATAATTTATATATTATGTCGAAACAAAAGGAGAACACAAATGGTTTTTAATAAAAATATATTTGCGAGAGAAAAAAGATGAAGTAATATTTATTTCTTTGGTAGATAAAATATATGTATATAAATTCTCAACATCGATACATGATTTAAATAACATCAAGTATCTTATTACATTACCGAAAACGCTCCCTTCCCCCCTATCTAATCTAATTTCACACACAATCAGTATGAAAATAGAAAATTCTATAGAAAAGAAGGTATACAATCTTATATAAGGTATACAAATAGTTAATTATATAATAGGGTATGTGTGATCAGTTATCCAATAAATAATTTATGTACAATCCCTTTTTCGCGCTTTAGTGTTTTACTTTGAGGAAGTTTCTCACGCTCTTTCTTTTTATTTATATAAAAACACGTGTTATTTTATAATTATATGTACTAGGTTGTTCGAAAAATACATAGCGGTTTTTAAATGATATTCAAAGACTTATTGTATCGACTTACAAAGACTGTGTTACATATAATTCATTGTCAGTATTGAAAATGTATAATATACGTAAAGAGTGAAGTATATATAGATTTTTAGTACTGGCAGTGGAAATTTTGAAACACAGTCATAATTTATCTTCTGTAAATGTTCATATATATACGGTGCTGGTCGATGTTTTTAGTATCTGCGTAATGTCTCGTGGTGTCATTTACGGTAATATTACCTACTGAAAAACCTTACAAATTTTTCAAACAATTCAATATAAGACAGCAGCAATATCGCTTGTGTCAGTAAAAAATATTAATTAAATACATTTCCCAAGTTCTAATAAACAATTGGTCACAAGGCTGAAGAGCACATTCAAGTTCTGCTTTATAAATTCATATCGTAATACAAATATATTGTTTTAATATTTTATAAATGCAGTAATAATAACGCAATTGTATATAAACGTATATATCAGAAAACTTATTCAAATGTGTACACACACACATCCTATATATATATATGTATATATATAGGTACATGATATATATTTTAAGAAATTATATTTTATATTAAATGTGTGTTACTTGCATGTAAATTCAGTAAACACTTGTATACTGTCAGTAAACACTTGTTAGCAGTATGTCGACAAACTGACAGCAACTTCCATCAGAACTTGGCATCAAAAACTAGTGGAGCTAAAGCCTGTTAAAAACAACTTGCAGATCGACAGACTACGAGCAGAGTTTGCCGACACAAACTGACGAGCAAGATCTTGCACAGCGAAAATTGGCAGCAGAGTTTCATATTTTCGCTGGCAAAATCTCCTGAATTTTATGATGTCAATGTCTGTAGTAAATCTGTAGTCCTTCTGACGACAAAAGTTGTGGATTTTCTGTGATAAAATCCGCAGAAATTTGCAGATTTGGCCCTGACCAGGAAGTTTGTACTTTATCTCGATTGCTATGTCACATATACGAAAATCGTCGATATATATATAAATAGCATAATACATACTTTATAAGATAAAGATGGCAGGGTTCGATAAGATGAGGCTTCGTGTATGTATGTGTTGTTCAATTAAATTATTGTCTATAACAGTATTGACATTAAGCTACGATCACTGGAGGTACCCAACCTCCAAAACCTCGCTCCAGTTCTTCAGCGACGGCAAGCGTTAGACGATCTTGATAAAGTCCTGCTACGACCTGCGATTGACATTACATTATTTATTTAAAGAATAAACTGTAAACATCTCTAATTCTATGTATAGAAATATCGCATACGTACTTGTATACCAATAGGAAGCCCTTGTTTGTTTAAACCTAGTGGACAAGCCGTAGCTGGTAGGCCTAATACATTGATGATCGCGGTATAGGAGAAATTAAACGGTTTAAATAACGGCTCGTAATGCATGGGAGCGGCAGTTGGATGCGTCGGATATAAAAACACACCATCTTCTCCCAAAATATCCTACAAAAAAGAATCCCACAAAATGTCACAACCAATATCAACAACAGCAGTAAAATTTCAACACTACATATTAAAATTTCTGTAATAAATATATATGTAAGATATATAAGACATACATAAAGTCTGTAACAAAATGTTAGTAAAGAAATGGCGATTGTACCTTGAATTCCTGACAGAGATCTTTACTTTGTTGCATAAGTTTGGCATGTTTCTCGCTCCCACACTTTATGCCGAATTTCTCGAACATAGCAGTGAAAAGAGCGATCAAAGTATGATTGCTCATAAACAACATCATCTTAACAAGTTCCAACCAAATGTTGAGGTGACCTTTTCTATTGGTCAGTTCATACGAAAAGTCCTTATTATCCATGCACGTCATATTTGCTAACCAAAGACTCAAACTCTTTTTCAATTTTTTTATGTTCAATTTTGTAGCTTTAATCTTGTGCGCTTTCTTGAAATAATCCAACACTCTTCTCATGGCGTCCCGTATTTCAGGATCCACTGGCGAAATTAAATATTGTCCGCCGTCGTCCTCCATATAATAGATCTAAATTTTGTATAAAAAGACGGTTTCATGTTTATTTACATGATAAACTATTAAGACTATCGGATACTCGCGTTGCGAGCCATACATAAAAATATTTTTACATAACGCTGCAAGAATCACATGCTTCTAAAATAATACTAGAAATCAATATTTTTCATACGTATTAAGTTTTTAGATGTTGCGTCAACTTGCCTTAATTTTGGAAATATCTACTTTTTCATCCCACTTTAACAGATCGGTATGTCTGTTCGCGATAATCTTGAGAGTCAGTGTCAAATCCTGTGCATATCTACATATCGGTCCAATTGCGAGCAACTGATCCTGATCTTCGCTGTGCGTACTGGGATACTGACCATCGTTTGAAACTATTCCTGTTAAGTGACAGTTTCGATATAATAAGTTTATTATTAGTCATACGTGGACGTGCACATACTCTTAATCTTCTTTACCTTTACTTGGCTTATGACCAAAAATTCCATTGAAAAACGCCGGCATACGAATAGAACCGCCAATATCTGAGCCAATACCAAGCGGCGATCCAGCTGCTGCTTGAATACAACCTTCGCCACCTGAAGAACCGCCTACAATGTGCCTGAAAATACGTTATAAAGTTCTTATATTGTGTCAACTTCTCTTGTATATTTGAAATCAATTCGCGATATCATACATAGATAGAACACATTTACAATATACATGTATTTCTCTTCATTAAATATAATAAAACTACGTCTCAATATAATCCTATAAAATTATTTTCTAATTCTTTTTCATAATTTTCCTTCTTATAACTTTATTCATTATAGAACTATTTTGAACTATAATACATTGATTTGATTCTATTAAATGTACCTTGTCGATAACTAAAGTTTCGATTCTGCTTTCGAAAAGCAGCGTGAAATAATATTACACTGATAAGGATGCAATGCACATTGTACCTCGTATTATACGGATTCTTGGTTGTACCGAACAGACGGTTGTAGCTTTCCCACCACATTGCCAATTCGGACACATTTGTCAACGCCAGAGGTATGGCTCCAGCTGATCTTAGTAACTTTATCGCTTCTGCATCTTTCTCAGTCTTAGTGTTCTTACGTAAGACCAAACCGGCAGTCAATTGCATATTTTCGACTGCAATACAGTCCTAAAATACCGATTTTTATATTTGTTTAGATTATATAAAGTTTTACTTGCAGAATATATATTGTAAGCATCATGACATTAATGTTTTTATATTTATTCTCATATATTTGTTTTTATATTAGATAG
>QVOB01007330.1:0-10064 GCA_014839585.1 Pseudomyrmex concolor
ATCGAGCTACAAGGAGATTATGTTGAAAAATAAAAAACAATTTACCCAAAAACAATTTTTTTTCTATCTTTTTCTAAGGACTTATTGACTCCTCCTCGTATATTGTTAAAATTTTCAATTACGGACTGTATCGATTGTTTCTCTTCTCTCTTCAAATGATCTAATCTCAAGTTTTGTTTCAGTAAATTTAGCTTTTGTATTAAAGGATGAGGATCCATAAGGATTTTTGACCCTAAGAATAGTTAAAAATTGGAATATATCTTACTAATGTTATAATTATTTTTTTAAGTTTGAAGAGTTGTACTTTAAGGTTCAAGCAATATTTTTACTTATTTAACGGGATTTGTTTATCATTTTGACCGACAAACCTAGGTATATTTGTAATTTTTACAAAAAATATCGGTTTTTGCATATTTAATCGCATTTTTAATACGAGCGCAATGACGCAACAATGTTTTTTTTATATATGTTGTAGAGAACATCAAAACACATAACATACAAAAAATGAACATGTTGCATCACTGCGCTCATACTAAAATGAAACATAAACAAAGCCACAACAAGTCGTAACTAAAATTGTATGTCAAGGACCGTTCGAACCCGTTGCAAGGTGTTGTGCAAAATGATTTACTCTAACTGATTAATATCCAAAAAACGTCATACATACGTGAAGTAATGTATAAGAATATCCACTGAAGATGACTCAAATTAATAAAGTCGAAACGTTTGGATATTAATTAGTTAGAGTTAAATCATTTTGCACAACACCTTGCAACGGGTTCAAACGGTCCTTGACATACACTCCAATTTGAATTTTGTTACGAACCAGAGGACACCTCAATCTACCAAAGTCGTAACTCGTTCGCGTAAAACGTTAGTCGCTGCATCGCTCATTTGTTTCAATCGGTGGCAAGTCGAGTGGAAGCATGTTTGTCGTTGATACTAATTTTGAGTAATAAATGTGTGTTGTTTACGCGTAGTAAGGAGAGTAACTCAATAAAAATAGTTTTTAGCTCTTAACAAACACACACACCTGATATTTGTTCTTATAAAACTGACAACTAATAGGTATTAAACAATAAACAAGTGTTTTTGTGAAAGTATCGGAAAATGCTAGACGTATAACAAATCCTTGCGCTGTTCAATATTTGATAAATAAATATTCATACTTATCAAATAAATATTTTGATAAATAAATTTTCACAAGTTTTCTAAAGTTTATCCTAAATGTTATACCAAAGCATACAAAAAAAAAAAAAATTAAAGAAATGTTTTAAGACGAAGTGAGTCTAACTCTACTTTAGAAAATGTATACGGTGATTGCAATTTGCCATTTACATCTAATAATCAAATGGATGTCAATTTAGACATAACACCGTCTTCAACAAATAATAAATCAAACGAATCAGCAGATATAACTTTAAATATAAGAAGAAATAAGAAGAACAATAAAAACCCATTTTTCTAGCTGCATTATATGTAAATCAACAAATAATCTGAAAAAAGTCATACTAAGAGCGCAAAGTTATGCATTTATTAATTCTAATATAATTATTTCCTCTGGAGCTCGGTGTTGCAGTTCTCACTTGAATGATGGTTTACTGTCAGAGGATGCTATAAAAAAGTTAAAAGTATTTTCGGAATCTACAACAATGTCTATAAAAGAATTAGAAAACTTAATACAAGAAGTACGGAAAACAGCTCTAAAAAAAGATCTTGATTTCAATAATATTACATCTTTATCAGATAATGACTATCAATTAACTATCAATTAACAGGTGTTTCCAGGTATGATTTTGAGATTATGGCAAATTGTGTCAAGAAGATAGTTCGTTCAACTTCTACGCGTAGTTACAGAACATGTCTAGCTATACTACTAGTCAAACTTCGTATCGGTTTCTCATTCTATCATATCAATTCTTTTTAAGATAAGTAGAAGAGTTATTGGTAAATGTATTCGCACAGCTATTAGAGCATTATTAGTGGATTTCGTTCCGTTGCATCTTGGCTTGAGACATGTAAGTCGAGAAGATTTCATGAAAAATCATACCCGAAAGACTGCTCAGATATTTTTCGCTGATGGTAAAAATGACGTGGCCATACTTGTGATTGGCGGCACTTACATATACAGGGTGTCTGATAACGAATGAATAAGCCGAAGTGTGTAGGTAGAAGAAGTAAAACTGAATCGAAAAGTCCTGAACCATTTTTTTCTAGTAAAACTTATGATTTTAGTTAGTACTACTGATATATTCTACGGATATATTCTAGAAGTTTTAGGACCATACTACGCTGATGGAAAGAATAATTATGCGATTATATTAAATTCTGCTTTAAGTTCTGAATCTTCACGTTTAAGAAATTGGCTTATATATCTAAATATCTGACGATATTTTGATTGGTGATCGAGGTTTCCGAGATAGTATAGAGCTCATCGAAGATTTTGGCCTTATTGCAAAATTGCTACATTTCCTGCAAAACAAACATCAGCATACTACTGAAGAAACAAACAAATCCAGACTATTAACCTCTGTGAGATGGGTTATCGAAGCAGTTAATGGTCTAATAAAAAGATGGAAAGCTTTAGGACAGATGATGCCCAATTCTCAAATCTCATTAATTGGTGATTTTGTGCAAATCGTTTGCGTTATCTGTAATGCTTTTCGGCCACCTCGAGTTAAGAAGACCGATAAACAAGTGATTGTTGCTGAGAGAATGCTTAGACTTGTGAAAAAACCTAATCAATTGAAATCGTTGGTGGAAATAGAAAACTGGACGAAGCAACGAATTATTTGGCAGAAAATGGAAGCTCAAACCTTGAAGGATTTTCCTAAGTTGACTCTCAACGAACTGCGTAATTTAACTCTTGATATATATCTTGGTATATAAATAAAGCAAGCAAAATCTTATATTGAAGAACATCTTTATAATTCGGAATTTTATGAACTACTTGTCCATAAAGAACGCAGTGACATCAGTCGTGTTCAAGTACAATCTCGACACACATCTTCAGAAATATATAATGCTTGGATACAGTATAACGACTCTTGTTCTCCTCCGATTTCTGCTTGTCAGTGCAAAGTAAAAGCGCATGTAGTGGGGTGTTGTGCACATGTCGCTTCCGTTTTATGGTACTTAGGGTACCAGAGACACGTCGTCGAAGAAGTAAAACCTAATGGGACTGATTACGGCGATTTTATATTACATAGATGCTACCATCTCCAACTGGTCAGAAAACGATGAAACGGATAAAGAAAAGTCTGATTGAATTAGTTTTTACATTATTTTGCTTTTTTTCTTTGTTAGCGTATAAAATTTTCTTTGTTAGCGTATAGATAAAATTAAATATGTATAAAGACCACTTTATTACGTATATCTTAATATCTCACTTGATAACAATTTTTTTAATTTTAAATAAAAGATTTTGGGCACATTTATTTTTGTTATGACTCTGCCTCATCCATATATAGTTAAGAACTTGAAACGGTTTAGGGCCAAAAACCCGTCTTATGGACCCGCATCCTTTTTTGAGATTACCGAATCTAGTTGATACTATAAAGCTGTCTCTCGGGCTCGTGATAATATCCACTGACTCTACGTCGATTGCAGATATCTCTAAATTAACTTCCTTTTCGGCCGTATTAGTTACATATGTATAAGTTTTGCCCGCGCGATTTACTTTTAGAATACTATCTGTTATGACCAGAAAGTACTTAAGAGATTAGG
Organism: Pseudomyrmex concolor; assembly: GCA_014839585.1. Classification (NCBI taxonomy): domain Eukaryota; kingdom Metazoa; phylum Arthropoda; class Insecta; order Hymenoptera; family Formicidae; genus Pseudomyrmex; species Pseudomyrmex concolor. The sequence continues at coordinate 3,727 of QVOB01007330.1, forward strand.
AAATAGTTGAGGTCACAACGTAACAAAAGGATAGGATTTAATTAATAAGGATAGCGCAATCACGCTGAGCAACGTGATTGCAAAATTACTTAAAGTAAGCGTTTCGAAAACGGTCATTGCACCTGTCAAAAACAAGCAACCCGCTTGGTCAGCTGAGTGGACAACAAAGCCGTTTTCGGAAACCGATGTCAAAAGCGAGGACGGGCGCGTTGCTCAGCGGAGCCCTCGCCACGTCCTGATTGGTCAAGAGACCTGACCGGTAACTACGCAAATTAGTATATAAGGGACGATAAGAAAACCTCGAGAGAAGTCTCTGAGTCGTCGTTCGACTAGAATAAGTTAGCAGTTAACACCTACAATCAGCAGAATAAAACAACTGGAACTTACAAGAAGACTCAACTCTTACTCTCGCACCCACTCGACAATCCTACAACATATCTATTAAAAAAATATCGTGCTGTAGTTCTTAACGATTTATAAGTGCATTGTCGACATTACGTTGTTTAGTTTGGATCGTCACAAGATAAATAGTTCTGTTCGGCAGTGTTACCTGATCACTAAATTCTAGTGGAAATGATTGATTATTACTAATTGTTACCGTTCGCGTTTTGAAATTGATTTTAGCGTTTTCTTAACGTAGAAACGTAGAACCTATGATTTCTTGTTCTTTCAGAAGAAAGTTATCAGATATTACATAAAATTCGTAAATTCCCGTATTAGAGTGTAAATATACGGTTCCGAGAGTTTGCTATTTTTCCTCGGTTATGCCTTGAATTTATACTTTTTCAATATACGAGTGTATCGTGATTTAAAGCATTAGCTTTAATAATGTTTATATCAGCGTCCTTCTCTAACAAAATTCGGTAATCTCTTGGATTTCTGAGTTCATCGAATGAGATGCAGATGAGATTTCGTGAAATTGCTCGGATTATGTATGTTCTTGCTCTTGATTTATCAAGTGAATCGGATCCACGCGACTCGACGTTTGGCCTAGGTGTTGCGCGCTTTTCGCTTGACCCTGGTATATAGTTCAAATGTGAATTTGCATTAGTAGACGAATTTTTGTTATTTCGATAGTTAGATTATTTCGGTAGCTTGTATTTTGAAAAGAAAGAACTCGTTCTTTTCTTGACTCTTTTACAGATTTTTACAAATTTTGCGACACATTTTATTATTTGACAATAAACAGTATACTCTTGACACGACCTTGATCACGACTAAAAGAAACGTCTTCTTTTTCATAAGTCGAATACTTTATTTGCACAACAGCTTTTACATACTTAGATTTACCTAACACTTCTAATTATTTCAACATGATACACTATCAACCATGTCTTTGCTTCTAACTGCCACTTTTATTGTCTTTGTCAGTTTTAAAAAGAGTTTCTATTATTAGTAAGCCTGTTATCACTATTGTTACGTCCTGGACTTCACGGTTTCCTTCCGTTTGCAACGTAAAAATTTATCGACTTGTATTCTAAAAAAATAAGTAGTTAGATCTGACACCGGCCCAGTGGTCTGAGTGCGAGGGCTGCGAGTGGAAGGTCCCGAGTTCGAATCCTACTATCGGATTTTTACGGGCCGGTCTCTTTCGAATCGAATTTATCGATTGAAAAGCGAATTGCATCGGACCTCTGAATCAGCTTGACTGGATCGTGGATAATAGAAATGGAATGTAGAAAAATATTGTAACCCTGAAGGGAATTAATTAAACTTCCTTTATCCTCTAAGTAGTTAGATCTGGTTCTGAGAAGTAAAAGCACATGGCAGTTCTTGGACAGAGAGCAGAGAACCTCCCGGATAATGGCAAATAATCAGTTTGCACACGAGCACAGATTTAATTTTTAATAACTTACAAAGTGAACAAAGGCACTTGTGCGTTACTTGAGACGAGCAAGAAGTCACCGATCAAGATTCGATAATAATCAGGTCCTCTTATCTCTAGAAAAGGAAACTTTGGCAAGATTAAAAAACGGAAGCGGCCGAGTGCGAATTTAAACATGATAAAGCGAAGTTAATACTTTAGTCTAAATAGAAGATAGTCAAGGACTAGTGATTGGCGGTTTTGCGGATTCGCGAATCAAGGTTCGATTTTAAGACTAAGTAATGAAAGGGGACTCGAGATTCAAATTTGATTGGTAAAATCAAAGGATCTAGGGCCCGAAAAACCAAGTATAAATGCCGGAACTCAGGACAGAGGAGCGTAATTCTTCTCAGCAATTCTTTTCAGTAATTCTTCTCAGTAAGTCTTCTCAGTAAATTCTTCTCAGTCAATTCTATCAATCTCAATGTAGCATACTCCAATCCTGTCAGCCTACGAAGTTCGTTCATGTATCGAACATTACACTTGTAAGCTTGAATTGTCAGGACAGTGAAAAGTGGTAACAACTACCAAGGCAAACGCTGAGCCACCCTGTCCTGAAGCCCCGGTCAAATAAGAACCGATTGGAGTGTCTTCTGTCGAGTTTCAGCGAACAGTAAGTTGAATAGTTAGTAATAAGTATAATAAAACAATCGAGGTTTCCATCTTGCACTTTATTCGATTTCTATCCCTCTTCTTCGGCTACGATAAAAAAGGTAATAGAAATCACGCTGGACGACTGAGTCACATGCACACACGCACGCACACACTTACTCATGTATACAAGCGATCATCTTTACCGATCATTAAGAAATAGTAAATTTTGTAAAAGAATTAAAATAAATAAAATTAATAAAATTAAAATAAATAAAGAATTAAAATAAATAAAATAGCTTAAACATTTGTCATAATAAAATGACTAGAATTGATTGACCTTTGGACCTTCGTACTTTAATTTATTCTTGTCATCCTTCAATTGATCGCCTAGTCTTGTTCCAAGAAATTTCGCGTTTAAGTCCTAAAAAGGGACCGACGGGCGAGAAAACGCTGGATGAGTAATAGCGAGAAACCTCGTTGTCTACGTTGCCGAATCTTTCACTCGACCTGCGCACTTGACTCTCATATTTCTCTAGGTCAGTGAGCCGGGAATAATTACAAGAAGTGTCGTATGTCTGTTGTGTTACTCTACAAAGGCCCGACCATTACCAGAGGTCAGGACATAACACTATTATAGTTTTGTGAAAAAGTTTGCTCGCGTCTGGTGTCGCGATATTGATTGTTTTGTCGGAAATTAGAATTTTCATAAGAGGTATCTCGATTCTGTGAATTATGAAGTTTTCTTCTACATTTGTTTTCGCTGTGACTTATCTTTTTACAGTAAATACAAATTAATGGTGAATCGTTAAATTTAAATCTTTCTGAATGGTATCGGGATTTTGTTATATTTTTGGTTGCGCTTTGAATTGAGTCTTCTAATGTATTAAATTTTTGTGTTAAAAGAAGCTATGCGCTGTGGCTACGTAAACTACCGAGAAAATGATCTATTGGTTTGTTCGTTTCAAAAACTTTTAGTCCTGCCCTTGCCAAATCAGAGTAATTTTATTGATTTCGGTATTTAAAGTTTCGCGATTATTCTTAAAATTAATAATATAACTATCTAACGAGTTACTTTCCGAACTATCGGTATTATAGTGCGCTGTAGTATTTCTATATTTTACAAAGCTCATATGCTTACAGTAGTACAATGCGTAGCATGTCGATGATGGGATGATTTTACACAGCTGCAGATGAGATCGACAGAAGGTGGCCCTTTTTCATGCTGGCCGTCACGAAGTCTCGTTATCGCTGTCGTTGTTTTCTTTCTCGCTTAGCTGCCACGCTCGTTCAGGAGCGTCCGGATGATCCTGCACCTTTTACCTCAGAAGTATGTTGACACGTAGGCTACACGTCGAGGTTTTATCAGCTGACAGACAGGAACTCAGCAGATTGATCGGAGCGTAAAATCTCTTGTTAAATTCGATGGATAGTAAATTGCAGTTGACCTTAGGTCTTCTACTTCGATCATCTTGCTGTAAAAGCCGCGAAGTTTTCTCGAATTCCAGGCCTCGAGATTTTTCACTTTTTGCTTCTTTCTGATTCAGAGGAATCTTGCAGCCCAAGGATTCAGCAGAAAAAATTTGTGCACTTTTGCACAGTGTATCCCACTGCTGCCATCAGTTGTTAGGTGCTGGATAGCACGTAAGAAGAAATAAAATTGCGGGATGCTTCCTATGATGTGCTTTATTATCGAAAGCTGAGATGTAGTGTTACTCGTCTGAGCTGCGAATGAGAACTTGAGTCTTACAAATAAAGTCAGGCAACCCGGATATTCAGAAAATTCTGAAACTTTGTGCGCAAGTAGAGTAGTTCATCCGTAACACAAAACTTTTTTGTTCATGCCATATTACGGTTTGAGAAGGTAAAATCATCCCTTGAAAAAATGCCGATTTTTTTCGCGGAATATCTTCAGAATGGTAAGAGATATCGAAAAAAAGTTCAAACAAAAGTTGCATTTTTTTATGTCTATAAAACTGAGTACAGATAATTATCAAAAAATTCGTTTTTCGAGTTATTCCCACCACCCATAAAATCGAATTCTCGTATTTTGTAATTTTATGCACATGTTATGTTTAAGGGAAAGAAGTTTACTGTATATATTAAACAAATAAAGTCATAAAGATAAAGTTTGAGTGACGACGAGAAACACTGCACGGACATGCACACGGACACTTTTATTCAGCGAGCTAATCTCAGCATTTTTCTCACGCTTTTTTGTCATTCTTGTCTATTATTTATTATTAATATATAATGTTAGTGCAATTGTAAAGTGTTTACATAAGTAAATACTGAAACATATTGATGTAGATTTAATTTGGTGATACGCAGTTCCAATAACAGCACACACAATCCCTTTATATAAAAGATATATTTCAGGTATACATTTTACTACAGCAAGCAAAAGTACGGTTACTAAAAAACGGGAGTGCCCGGAAGAACCACGTTACTCAAAAAGTAAAGGCGCACACACACGCATGCAGAGCACAACGAACAAAAAATAAAAATACCTTAAACTAACTAACCAAAAGAACAACTATGATAAATTGCTCTTTCAACACATATTATTAAAATAAAAAAAATGTAGTGTTTAAAATTTTTGTATGAGTCGTATATTCTATCCATATAACTCACTCCTAAGAGATATATGACAAAGATGCAAAAAGGTTTAAAGTTTTTTTAAGATATAAGGAAGATTTTGTACTTGTAATTTTTTTTATAGTAAAAGATAGTATACAATTTCTATATAGTTTGTCTTAAATAATGTAAATACTAAAAAACTTACTTTTTTAAGACGCAAACGCAAGTCTCGTAGATTTGACTAATTTGATGAGAGAGAAAGAGAGAGGGAGAAAGAAAGAGTTTCAGCAGTGTGCGAACGAACTAAGTGTATAGACATATCGTCGATTTGATTTCAAACAAGAAACTTTTTATATCGGATACGATTATTATACGATGTCGATAAAAAAATAATGCAACCTAATTATATATTTAGTTTCCGTGAGCAAAATCGGCATTTTGAAACTTAGGACATTATTCTTGTCGAATATAAAAATTTCGAGTATATATATCTTAATTCCTAAAAAAATATTTTTTTTACAGTTGTTTCTAAAAGTTGTTTTGTTTTTATTGTTAACATAATTCTACATTTATAATCAGAAGAAAAATTCCACTCAGTATGTAGCTCGGACATATCGCCAAAAACTTCAAAAATACTAATTTTTTGTCTTTATAAGGCAAAAAAATTACGTTTCGGAAAATTTAACATTTTTTATTGATCTTTTAAATTCAACAAAGCTAATTCTATTTTGTCTCATTATCGAAGTTGATATGTATGTATCAAATTCAATCAAGCAAATGATTTCAATTAAAATATCATCGTGTTCTGAATTTTAAGGAAAATCAACAGTCTCGTGACATTCTCATTTTTCGCTGATCATATTTTCAGTAAAAACGGATAATACTCAAAGAAATGTACGCTTACCTAAGAAATTCATTGTACCAAGATTTTTGAAAAAAAGCTATTTTCAAGTTGCGACATTGATACGATTTGATTTGAATAGACAAGATCTAAATTTCCCTCTTCTTCTCTCTTCTATCTCACCGCCAAACGAAATAACACATGCAATTGACATACGCACAATACAATACGCGATATTTATTGATAAAACTTTTTACTGCAGCGCGTACATGTGAAAAAATCGTTGCAATGTCTGTTTTTTAGGTAATTGCTTTTCTACAGAAAAACTGTCATGTCACTCGTCTGTTCCGTTTCAATATTTACATGCATTCTTATTATGGGGGTTGCGTGGAGTTCGTTTTAGGCAGCAAAATATAACAGCAGCAGTGGTGACAGCAGCGAGGACAATGGATGACGAGGGAG
>QVOB01007331.1:0-13617 GCA_014839585.1 Pseudomyrmex concolor
TAAATAATGATTTTACTATTAGTATTTTATCAATTTGAATAATTGAAAGAGAGAGAATGCGAGAAAAAACTTCAGATATTCAAAAGTAATCAAATTCTCCGGCTACGTCGCAAATTTATCTTGTAAATTAAAACTCTGCTTTCCGGCATAATCTTCTATTTTGACAGAAGAAGCGGAGCGAAAAGAAATTACATGGAATGACTAGTAAACTTGGATAAGACGAGTAAGGAGGGAACGGATGAAAAGATGAGATAATAATTAGCACCGGTAGTTTAAATGGACGTTTAAATGAATCTTTGTAAGTTGCGACGTGGAAGATCCGAGAAAATTATCAGCTCGATGGCACTCGCAAATAACCGAATCAGAAAGACAGCGTGCGAGAGATTTTTGTCGAAACCGATTCGCATAAGATTTGATATCTCGCGGATGTATCTCCGTTAGATACTACGTATGTGCCGTCGGGTCGATTGAATCTCGCATTAATTCTGAAATCCCGAGGTTTAGAAAAAAGTTCATGAAAAATATTCTCCCGCAATCTCAGACGCGAATTATTTATTTATTTTTTTTTTTTTTTAATGCAATTTCTCTTATCGAATATATACATAGAATGAGAATCTAACGCGCAAGTCGATTAAAAACATGGAGTCAACCGTTCCAATCGCTCTAAACTTTCAATCATCCGGACACAGGTAGCTTTTGTTATCTAGCAAAGAAGACATTATTAAAATTAGGATCGCGGGCTGCGAAGAAACTTCCTGTGACAACGCGGTGTTTCCTCGCAAACTATCGAAATCAAATTACAAGTATAGTACAATGTGAATCGATCGTAACGATGTTTATGTTCCACTAATGGTGAGATCGCGGACAAGCGAAAAATGGTTGCACTTGCCTTTTATCGTGTACACACCACGCTGTCTGTTACGCATTATTACCCTTATTCGTGCGTTTCGATACAACAGTCACTACAAGAGATCGAGAGCTGCGATCTAAAACTGTCGTGTGAAATATAGCAAAGCTACAAAATTTGTTGGAAAATAAAATAAACGTATATATTTTATTTACCGATAGAAATATATATATATATAGAAAAATAGAGAGTTTGATTTTTGTTTTTCTTCGCGTTTTTTGTAACGCTTCAAACGCAGCAATATTTGCCTAGTTCTATGTATATTTTTCTGTAATATGTTAAAAAATAAATAAATAAAAAAAATAAACAGTCGCGATCGATTAACGCAGCGCCGAGTGAAAGCAACGCGACAAGATATCCGTTTACGGTCAAGATATCCGTTTCCGTTTCGCGCGTCGTTTCTACTGGTGCGAAAAGTTCAGAATTACGAGACTCGTGCGCGAGTTTCGGCTCGCGCAGGAAGTCGAAATTCGGTTACGTTCCTTGAGAACGAGAAAGGGAGAGAGAGAGAGAGAGAGAGAGAGAGAGAGAACTCACCAAACTAGATGATAACAAGTTATTGTAGCCGACTATAAAATTCACTTTCCCGACGAAAAATAGAGAAGTCGTCACTTCACTTGGTTGTAAATTACTTCAAGTTCTCTCTCGCAAGTTCTGCTCCGCGTATATCTGCGCGCATGTCATTCTTACCAACAACATACCGTGCACACACGTATTCGGCGAACGATAACTAATGACCGTCATCCAGTACGCGGGTAATTATCGTAAATCGCGCGCGGGCGAGCGAGCGAGCGAGGGACAGTCGAAGACCGGTCGCGCTAAATTCCGAGGAGGAAACTTCGAGGAGAGATAACACAAATCGGATCACGGAAATCCTCGTCTTGCGGACAGTGATTTCGAATTAACGCCCCGATTCTGCGGGAAATTATTGCCGATCGATGACCGGAACGATTCCGCGCGCTCGCCCGCGCGCAGCAATTCGTCCGAAACCCCCATGAGACTCCGGGGGAAATACGTCTTTATGTTAGAGACGAAATAGTATAATCCCGATGTGAATTTTAGCATTAAATACGACTGACTGATTTCGGGGGACGATTTAATATATCTGAGCTTTCGCTTTGCGTTTTTAGCGCGCGACGATCGGTTTCACATCGAAATGTTAATCGGAAAACCATTTCGTCGTCATTTGGCTAATTGAACTAGATCGAAAATGTTGAAAATTTAATCGATATCTCACGAGCATCATTAACACTCCCAACGCGATCTCCCGCATCTGTTTTCGAATTTTCATTTACGTAACAAGTTTTCATACCGAGCTAGGTGTGTGTATTTATTTTTCTATATAGATTTCTCGTGAAGTTCCATTAAATGATAATGGAACTTCTCTTCGCGGCCAAAAAGGATAACATTTCCAAATTAGCCGCTGTTTCTCCCCAAGATCTGGCTTATCTTACACTTTTTCCGAGAAGTTTCTTACCGCGTAGAAAGAAAGGAAAAAGTATGGGGGAGAGGGAAGAGAAAGAAAGAGAGAGGAAGATAGGCAGAGAAAATATCGAATATCGAACACAGATATTCTTCGGCAAAGAGCAGATCAGCAGACGCGGGGGTGGAAGCGAGACGGAAAATCGAGCCAGTCGGAGAGAATTAATATTCCATGTGCGGTCAGGGTTCTTCGGTGAGTCCCGTAGTATGAACCGCGCCCCGTTCTCCGGTTGCACTCGCCCTGCCTAAATCAATCCCGATTAATCTCAATGGAGGCTCCGCCAGGTCATTGGACCGGTCCCAAAGATGGCCGCAATGTTAATCCCTTCCGTTCGTCCCGACGGCCTCTACTATTATACTACCTCCTGCCGTTGCTAACCTCTGCCAGTTCGTTACCGGGAGCTGTCGCGGCCGGGATATTTCCTCCAGGTTGGTCTCTGCGCGCGAAACTCGGCACCGATATCTCATTTGCATAGGCCACCTCGCACATGCGTTGGATATTAACTCATTACGGGATTCAGGTTCACGGCTACGCTCTGATCCTCTCTGATAGTCTGGCGAAGTTCGTAGCGTTAAGTAGTCGCGATGAGGGCTTGGCCCGGCGGCGACCTCCGGCACGTGTTAAACGTTTATTATTTCGTGAATGGCCGCGCGAACCGAACCGTCGCTCAAACAACAAAGTTTTCCCGCTGCCTAAGGGAAAATGTTTCTGCTCTTTGATATATATGAATATATATTGCATTAACTTTTCTTAATACCTCGGGCGATTCTGTTCGCGCGAACGTACTTCTACTTTATTAAAAAAAAAAAAAAAAAAAAAATCGTAGCCAAAGGATAAAGAGTAAAACTTACTATTTGAATTATATAGTGTTTTATATCTGTATTATCTTATTTCCGCCAAGAGTGCTTTTTTTATTAACAACAATAAAAGGAATATGTAGACTTTGATTATTAATTAAGCCTCGCGCATAAACCACGCGTTAATTAATTTTTTTTGTTTTACTGCAAATAAAAAAAAACTTGATGCGTAATATATGCCGAGATATTCGCCGTGTAAAGGAAGCTGGAAAAATGTATCACGATTCATAAAATAATGTACGAGCGTGTTTGAGCGCAAGAGAAAGCGTATTCTCGCGAAGAGAGACGAAGAGAATACGGGTCCGCGTCGTAATTCAACATCTCCTAATTAAAACGAAGATCCTTTTCCGACTTGATACATTCTCCGCAGCGCGTATTAAATTACAAGTCTACCTCGCGCGTAGAAATGCAGCTCTCTAAAAAAGACGGTGATATCACACACACACAGTCGCGTCAAAGCCCGGGATATCAGGTTTTACCGCCGCAAAATGCGCGCGAAGAGATGCGCCGTAAGCGATTAGCGTCGTTCTCTCTCGTCGTCGGCGTGAAAAATTTTCGTGTTCGGTTTTCACGTGTCGTGAACCTTACGTCGCGAACACTTGGCCAGCGGGAATTTTTTTTTCTCACGCTAAAGTCGTATGATATAATTAAAGCGGAACGCGCGCAAGGAGGGCACTTTGTTTCCGTCGCACAAAGGTCGCACCAATGATGGATGAATTAACAGCGAGCGCATCGACTGATTGACTTGAGAGTTTAGGTGCGCCGAGGGTTTGGATTAATAATATATTCCACGAGGTTCTTGTATCTCTCTCTCTCTCTCTCTCTCACTGTGTTCTGCGCGGTTATCTTTATCCGCGTTCTGTTCTAATTAAATGACATGCACGAGATGATTTTGCTCGGGATGATTAGTTGATTAGTCGGAGCAAATTGCGCTTATACAGTCTGTCAAAGAAGAACGCGATCAGTTTAATTTGTAGAAAAATGTATTGTACAAAATTATAAATACATACGTCCATTCTATTCGAAATTGCGTGAAACCAAAATTTTATTAATTATGTGTTCAATAAAATTGCCTGACATCTTCGATCGCATATTTTCCACTAACTTAAAATCGAGAGAATAAAAATAGATGTGTGTATATTAATTAAATAATTAAATAACAAATCTTTTTCTATAAATTAAACTCGCTGTCTTCTTTGAAACTGACTGTACCGCATCAAATCGTTGTGTCGCTCTCTGTCAGTTCGCGCGGTAAATTTTTTCTGTACCGCGTTACTCAGATACAGTTCTAGAAAATTTATCGCGACGAAGTTATTCGACGAGTCTTCAGTTCTTTGTGTTTTTTTTTAACAAAAAGGATGAATAAGCTCAGGTGTATAATTTCGTCGTGGACTTTTCTCTCTTTTGGTTGAAATAAGTGTAGCAGCGAATGTTCTTCTCGAAGAGAAACGCGGCGCTTTCTTTTTTTTTCTTTTTTTTTTTTCTTTCTTTTAAACGACGACTCGAATAATCTTGTGCCGGTCTTCTGTCGTCGAACTCGCGCAGGTACCGTAAATGCCGTATTTCGATGCGTTACACGTCGTGAGCTGCGGCGCGCTCGCGGAAAAAGAAAAGGCGGCGACGTATATAAAAATGTCGACGTTGCGCCGAGGAGCAACGCGTAATCGTCGCGTTTCCCCAAGGACGCTAACTCAGAAATTGGCCGAGAGAGAGAGAGAGAGAGAGAGAGAGTAAGAGAGGGGAGAGGTTGAGGAAACGTTAAGCTCATCCTCGAAACTTCGAAATTGTCTCCAATCTCTCCCAATTGTCCCCTCTTTCAGCGGGCGACGTCACAGTCGCCCGAGTCCGACAAATTCTGCAATTTCCCGGGCGGTTGACGTGACTTTTTAACTCGGCTAGAGAGCTTCCAGTAGTCTCTCTGCGTCTCGTGAGTTTTCGCCGTTCTTCACGCTTCGCAGACCCGCGCGTTCACTCCGAGATGCGCGACACGTTTTAAAAACCGAGGACTCTCTCCTCGCGCGAGGAGTTTATGAACAACGACGAGACTTGTGTTGTGGTTCTCGCGTTCTCGGTTTGCGACAGAAAGGCGGGAGAGAGAGAGAGAGAGAGAGAGAGAGATGCGCTCGTCTTGTCTTCGTCCCGGCGAGATAACGCGCGGCGACGATGCGCTGATACGTACGCGCGCGGGGAATAACCGAACAAGGAGGAAGGAGACGAAAACTGTCAGGCCCCCGTAAATCACGATTCTCGTTAGCGCGGTATGAGCCGCTTGCCGCGCGCTCTCTCCTCGAGAGAGATTTACTATCCCCGTTGCCATAATCTCCGGTAATGCATCCTCTCGCGGGCGTAACTACGCCACCGCGCTTCTCGGTACACAATGCCACGGGGGTGTACTCAAGATTCGAGTTATCGCGATGCTGATTACTTACCTCTACCTAAAACATTCCGCGAGCACACGATGAAGCGCAATCGCGAAACGGGATGCATAAACGCTTTAATAGTAGCTTTGATGGGAAAATTAATATCATTCTGAATTTGCGAAATGGGGGTAACAATGGCGCGGCGGCCGTTCAAGTGAACGCGAATAATAATCGTACAAGGAGGGAGGAGTGAATTTTCGAAATTGGGTCGGGATTTAATAATGTTGATTAAATTACTTCCGTTGTGTAGTAGTACGAGGTGATAGTTTAGAGATTATCGTTACATCGTATAACGCGTCGTAATAACAACCTTTGTCCCGATGCGGTAAATGTCGCGTCGTCGTCGTCGCGAAAGTCATAATGCGCGTTCTCACGCGATATATTCATTCACAATGCGACGCGCGCGGAGTCTTGGCAACTTTCTTTCTCTCTCTCTCTCTCTCTCTCTCTCTCTCTCTCTCTCTCTCTCTATTTGGGCCTTAATTCCGTTGAAACGTCAACTGCAACCTAGTGCGTCGTATTTCACACCGACGGAATCTCATATTCTTGGCCAGTGACGCAACGCGCTTACAATTGTGCGACGATCGTCGCGATGCTGTAGCAAGAAATAAGCGCGTGTCGGTGGTGCGCGCTTCCGACAGGATTTTGTACATTTATTATTTAAAGTCAACCGGATAAATCTTCGGTCGCGCGCGGGAAGGAAAGGATGATGATGAAAAGCCGCGAGCACGAACCGAGATAAAATCAATTTCACGCTTATACGAGATATAAATTCAAATGTATATATATATAGTATTCAATTAAATGCGCACGTGTCTCCTGCAGAAGTTGGATATTTCGTTTAACTTTGCGAAGAAAATTCCGCCATCTGGCAATCATAGATGTTCATCTCTCGCAAATTTTCCGCCGTGCCATTTCCCGTTAAAGCGTTTCCGTCGCTTCTTCGGATACCCGGTCGGTTCGCGTAAACATGTCGCGCATTCGATTTTCCGAGCGCGGAGAGTTGGACGACCTCCTGTGCGAGAGCGTGCGGGCTTGTGTGTCACGAGAAAGTAACTTTCTGACCGAAGTTGCGCAACGCTCGGCGCGCAACAAACCAAGTTTCCGCGCGCGGACTATTCGCATAGTTTTAGGAGGGATTTACGACGTGCGTAATTTGATTAATTATTATCCGCCCTAAGTGAAATGTGTGGGGAGATAAACCTCATATTTTGCCAACGTACGAGTACGGCGTACCGCTGAAATTTGTAACTCGGAAGTGCTGTTTGCGTATATGCCATGTGTGTGTGTTTGGTAATAGTTTCATCATAGATGTATGAGTTGGATTTATGAAGTGAAATAAATTTCATATTTTAAATACATTGGAACTAATAAGAAACTAACAGTAAGAAATACGGTGTATAATTAACACAATAAGAAATAAATATAAAATGTATAGATATAAAATCTTTTTGTGGACAGACTAGGTCTCTCAGATCCATCCAAAGTTTCAGTATCTCTAGTGAAAATTAGGTTTTAAACGCTTGTATTTTCACAAATACTAGAGATTTTTTCAATTTTTTTTATCGACGCAATAATTGTTCAACCTTTTGATTTAAAAAAAATTGCAAAAAAATAGTTTTCGCGGATTATTCTACTTTAAAGTCGCGCAGATCTCACAGATCCGTTATGTTCAACTAGTGGGTGTTTTTGGAGTCCGAAATAATAAGAAATATACAATAATAATGTATTAATATTTTTCTTATTACTATTATTACATAAGCAAACTTATATGATAAAAAAAAGAGAAAAGTGAATGTAATTGAAGATTCTATTACGAATTGTTTTGAATTCCTGTAGAATCGCGTCATCGCGAGCGGCTAACGAGCGCCTTAGATCATTCTATTTCGCAGTTGTAAGAAACAGAGCTTTAGATGCGCGAACAGTCCCTTCCCGAATAATGCATCGTCTTCAACACACGAATACCAAGTAAGAACACTTAACGAGAAGAGTAATGAACGCGCACGGGGAGGTATTCTTATTTACCTCGGACGCGCTTAGAAAGCAAACCGTGATGCATAAAGAAGAGACCGATTTTTCCGACGTAATGAGCAGCTCTAAAAAAAACCAGCAAAAAAAAACTAATGCTCGTGGAAGCGTAAGCGCGGCGGCAGGTGCGACAAGAAGCATCGAAACGGAACTGGTTACAGTCGCGCCGGTCGCTGTAATACATCAGAGAGCCCGCGACAACAATAATTACACGGCCACAAGAACGGGGAACGCGCCCCGGCTCCGGAACCACCTATGGTCGTCCACAATAATTTTAACCCACGGCGCGCCTAGAAATTACAACGATTCGTTCATAGCGCTCGAATAAAGTTTGAATTTCTGCAAACCTGAAGTTCGTCGGATTTTAACATGTAAATCCGTGAAAATTTGTAGTTTCTTTATTTCGCGATGCGTAATATTGCAAACTGTTACATCCATTCCATCGTGATAGCGAATATTACATATTTATATGAAAAAAAAAAAAACCAAATGTTGGAGACAAATAGAAAAGAGAAAGAGAGATAGACGCTCATACATGTTGGATTACACGATTCTGAAAAATTAATTTTGCCAGCGCAAAAATTCGAATATATCTTATATATTGAAATAAAATAAAACAAATAAAAAAGAACAACATGCAAAATTGATACGTACGTAAAAATCTCGGTGATTTTGTTCTGACAATTTCACGTGGAATGATATATGTATTACATTAGTATTATCCGTTCAACTGTTTTTGATCAAATTAATTTCATTCTGGATTAATGTAATTATCAAAATCATATACCGCAACAGCTGGTTTTAATCAAATTCAAACAATTTCACGCATTTTCGAAAACTATTTGAAAACACAATATATATTACGAAAATCATGGATATTTCACATTGTGATATGCTTTGTTGCGTAAACGCAATGTTACATCATGCTTCTCATTTTGACTTTTTCCGTCCGTCAATTTAACAACATCTATTTGATCTGCAAGAGAATTATATAATTCGGATCAATTGCGGTTGAACGGAGAGGAAGCAAATTACCGCGATCGCATAAGTGTAACAACAAGGTTTTGATTCGATTCGCGTATCAAACCTCGGAAAGACCTTCATCCTCGTTAGACGCGGATCACTTGGCAGTTGTACTTGCGCAAAATACGGCGTTGAAGCGAGGTGTAAATCGCAGTTGGAGATGTGACGCAGCTTTAATTAGGTCTCCCTATCTCTCTGCGGGATCGTGCACGCGGCTTCCTATAGTTAGCCTAACGTGCCGTGAATACTGTCGATCCGTTCGGCGGCAATGTGAACGCTTCACTTGATTCTTGACAAACAGACCGCCCAGAGCTATTTGCTCGCTTAGCCATAAGCTCGCCCCGTCCACTCTAATTCAGATCACTTCATTACGTCATACGCAATGCGACTTGTAACTCAACATTAATCTTTTCCGCGAGTTTGAATCCTAACCTTGAGATTTTTTCCGATCTCTCTCGACCGAGTTTGTCGATCGCGCATTGTATCCAAACATTGAAAACTCGAATATTTCTCTCGAACGATCCAAGTCGCGTCGAACAGACCCAGTTCCTCATTCGGTCGCTTAAAGTTTGGCGGCGTAAGCACGAGCACGAGACATGGACGGTTTATCCGCCATGAAAGAGAATCGTTCGAATCGATAGAACGTAGCATAGAGGCAAAAGAAGGTTTCAAAACTTCGAAGGATGGCGTATAGATATATTGATAGCCTGTCAAAAACATCAAACTAAATCTGAAACAATCTTGGACTTGACAAATTACTTGTGAATCGAAATTACTTATTAATTTTCGCGTTCACACGAAAGATGAGGCTATCAACGTAACTAGATACTTATATGTGATTCGGCTGATTACTCGAGAGAATGACAATATAAATCTCTATGCCTTCGTATCTTCATAATATATTTATATAATGAAAAAATTTGTTCGGCACACATTGCGCGTGTGTAAAGAAAAAGTGGTAAATCAATGTCAGATACGTCAAAGATGTGCTTCTTTTGTGCGCAAATTTCATTAGCATCACTAAAACCAATAAAGTGACTTCTCTGCAGAATATTGAAAGATATTGCGAAGAGGTATGCTAAGATTGCTTATGAAATCTCAAGGACTTTATGCCCTCAAGACTGAATATCAAATGACGCTTTATTTTTCCCGCAGGCGCGATCTCTTCGAATTCAAAGAATTCGCACTTTCCGATCCACCTCAGCGCGAATTTGCATAAGACGACGGGAATCATTTGCATTTCGACTTTTTAATTACGATCTGCCCGATGGAAAAAAAAGAAAAAAAACGTGGAAAACTGAATGTGGTTCGAAATATTGACGAGAGAGAGAGAGAGAGAGAGAGAGTAGCAAACAAAAGAATTATTATTTAATCATAACAAATTATTTGTGTTTACCCACACACACATATACAATTCTATAACTGATACATCTTTAATAAAAATAAAGCGCTTATCTAATCACAAACTTTTAATCAAGCTAAATGGATTTTTTCACTTGCAAGAGAAATATAATGCGAGCAAGTAAGTTCGCCGACTGAAGCATCTAAAAAAAAAAAAAAGGATGTTCCAGGGCGCGGATTCCTTTTATCCAGTAAGACGGGGTATTCTTTTTTTCCTCGGCGCGACTCACTTTGACATGATACAAAAGAACGCGCTCTCATCTCGAGAGTCATTGTCTTATACGAAGAAAAATTCAGTGAGACAAATAGCACGACCGGATTAACTCCCTAATAGACATCCTACTTTGTTTCTCGCTTTGATTGATTTGGTTCTAATTATTTTATGGAGAGCGCAAAGATGTAGGCACTGAGGCGAAGAGGGTCGGAAAATTGTCCCACGTCTGTATGTTGTAAACAAATTGTTTTATTTCATACAAACGACGTCGATACGCTAATACGCTAATACATTTGCGATACAACGGCGTCTCGAGACTTGCGCATTCTATAAAAAAAAAAACAAAAAAAAAACAAAAAACAAAAGTATCTTGCGTTACCAAACGCGAGTTAAGTAATTGAATGCAATCCGGAGTGCATCACGGCTATTGTTCCCCGCATTGCTTCGCGCGCGCGAACACGATTTTCCAGCATCAATTCAATTCCTGCCGACGGCGGCGGTCCTCGCAAAGTCGAGAAGCGGATAAAGAAAAAAGAGGGGGCATGCTTTTCGCGTCCGAGACGAATTTTAAGGAGGCGGATTTCTCTCTCTCTCTCCCTCGGTTTCTCCCGGTCTTTTTCCCGCCCGACGGCGTCGTTCATTCAGTGTTCGTACGCGTCGAGTAGTGTAAACCAATTCCCGGGTTCCTTATACATCTACGTCCCGGAGAATCGCGTCGAGGAGACATTGCCGCAGCGTCCCGAGAAACGCGCGCGAATTCGTCCGACTGATTAAATCTCTCGCCGATTCGAAATCGAGGTTGAGTTTCTCCCCCGCTACTTCATCCTTCCGTCGATGAAATAAGAGATCGTCGAACGGGATTTGTGAATTCAGGACGCGCAGGAAGGACGCAAGAAGAAGAACGAACAGGAAGTGCAAGTCGCGCTCGGCACCGGCGGCGGCGCGCACTCGCCGGTGTCACGTTTCCGAACTGAACTTCGTTAAATGAAACGAAAGCCTGTCACGGGACAGACGACAGGATGTTGCACAGCCAGCTAGAATGTTATTTTTCCAATTGCGCCCCGGTCACGACGGGCTATGTGTGCGTTACATCGTCGGATCGATCTGCCGATCTAATCAAAATCTGTCAAAGTGAAGTCGAAACCGTTGGCGCAGTATCGAATTGGACGTAGATTTTGATCAATTGCCGAAGGGGGTCCCGGGAATGACGATATGTTCCGAAGAGACAAACCGATAGATTTCTTTGTTGCGAGAAACGAGAGCATTTTGATACAAACGGAAGAAGAATCGAAAAGAAATTAGAAATGTTTATATTGAACGCGAAGATATCGCGAAGTTCAATTTGCTAAAAGATTCCGCTAAGATATTTGCTTGCGAGAATACACACAAATGCGCAACATTGGACGAACAATTCTCGTGATTAGGCATGTTCGAAATGGAATAATCTCCTAGATTGGTCTGAGTAACGCGTTCGATTCCATTATGTAACTGAAACCATCGTGTAATATACACCAAATCCCATCCATCAACGTCGCCATCAGAAATCCATTCCACACGGTTCACTTGATTCATAGGCCTTTTTCAAGGATGACAACATCCTCTGTGAACCGTTAAAGAGTTCTAAATGCTTGCCGTTTATTGAACGATATGCCACACCATTTATAAGCAGTAGCGTAGCCGATGGTTTGTGATATTTGAGATTTATCAAAAGTTTCGGAAAGAAGAGAATTTTTCTCAGTAATATTATTTTCCGTAGTTGCAAGAAGACAAATAATTTCAACAACCTTCGCAATATCGCGTTAAGTCTGTAAGGATTATATTGTTTTCATTACACGGGAATTTGTAAGTTATTGAATTACTGAATTACGATATTATCCGCTTCGAAAGCGTTAATATTTTAATAATGCAAGTACAAAAATGTAAAACTTGACGTGTAGAGAATTGGCTCAAAAATGATAAAACAATTCTTGGCAATTGAGCCAGCGCAATTCGCGCAGTTGGCAAACGTTTGCAACCTAAAAATCTCAAGTTTACAAACATTAAGAGATCGCGAGCCATTCCACGGTTTATGTCGGACTGCGGGAAGCTACGCCACTGGTCGCAAAACTGGCAATAAGTCGCGGGGGGAGGCACGGTGTAGTCGTAAGGGGAGAAGTTGGCGGCCCGTAAAAGATCGAGAAGCAACGAATATATACGCTGCCACGGATAGGTGGTGTAATGGGCCGTTTTGCTTTTTTTTTTCTTTCTTTTTTTTGCGAGCACAGTTGAAACGATCGGGGGCGCCCTTTCCCATTCCGCAGCAGCGCACCGACAATTTCGCTTTATCGACATCGCCCCGACGAGCAGCGATCTCGCGCGGTTCACGAGCCCCCGTACGGCGATATATCCGCGCCGCGATAAAACCACGAGACAAGTGTAGGTCACGCGAGAGAGAATCCGCCGAATTCGGCTGACGCCGAATTTACACCGGAATCAACTGTGCCCAATTAATCGGCCGGTTACTTCCAAACCGTTTGATTTATCGCGATCCTTACGCTTCTCGCTCTCGCGACCCGCCCGAAACCCACTAAATCTCGCGTTGGGCCGCGCAATTTCGCGAGGGCTATAAATTACAAATATGGTCTGAGGGATCAAACGTGCGAGAAAGAAAAAAGAAGAAACAAACGATTTATTATTGTTTTACTCAATATTTATCTCAGATAGACAAAGAGAGAGACTGTGTCGGATTCAAATATAAAGCACTTTAATTTCTTTTATGTAAAAAAGCCGTTGGATACACGTGTATGGATATCTAACGATGGCCGTTTCAAAGACCGCTTCGCGGTGATTAATGTTCGGAAGATGTAGTACGGAAAAAGACTCTCTCTGTCGTCGTCGTTGTGTGTGTGTGTGTGTGTGTGTGTTAATCAAAGTGATTTATCTTGTATTTACTTGCTTTTCACGTTTCTACCGGTGCGATATTTCCGTATTCGTGATCAGAGAAGCTTATTACGGGCAAATCGGTCGAAAACACAGAACACGCGTATCGCGGTTTGCGCGTGGTTAATTGCGAAGCTTGTTAATAATCGTGAAATTTTTTTGTCCAACTCTGTTTACATGCGTGCGTGCACGTGTGGTTTAGCGTTTAATTAAACTATAGATAAATACGTTATTACACATCGGAAAGCGACTTCATGTTATATATATATATATATATACATATAGTGGAAATATATGTGGAAACTCCGTTCCACTTCGATATAATAGAACGTAACGTTCATTGGATTTCCCTCTTCGCAACGATC
>QVOB01007332.1:0-15705 GCA_014839585.1 Pseudomyrmex concolor
GGTCGTGACGATCAAGTCTATTCTGACTAGGCATTTCAGGTGCGGGTCATGACAATCATTTCGGTTTGTTACAACAATGCGTGCTTTCACAAGTTATGTCTATTATGCTTAGGAATATAACCTTCGCCGCGTATACCAGAGCGCCACGACCGACCCGCGCTCCGTGACTCTTATTACCCCGATCACTTATGTAGTTAAAAAAATTCAAAAATTAAAACAAATAAATTATAATTTAATGTATATGAAAACTTGAAATACTGAGGATTAGTAATCATACATTACGTAAATGCATTTAAATATGCTAAAAACCTTATTATAATTTCTTATATGAATTATCACTGAAAATTTTCATCGAATATATCTTTTCCTGTAGTTACTCATATATGCGTAATCTTATATTATTTTAGATACATTTTATATGAAGTAAAACAGTAGATAAAAACTAAGGTATATCATTTTTTAGATTTCTCGTAATTTAAGTGATCGGTCCAACCCGCTGAGCGTCGCGACCCCGTTCTCCCCTATTTCAATTTCACGCAACACTTATTCACACGCAACGTGACCCGAATTCGAGTAAAAAAAAACAAACTTGTGAGAGGAAAAGTACAAGAAGAGTTATCTATAATCTCAACGTATTTGCTGTAACCGATAAGAAAACATCTGTACGTATAGATACATATATAGCGGGGATTTGCAACAACGCTCTCGTTGGTAATGAAGATTGTCAGAAAATTTCAAAAATGTATCAAAAAAATAATATTGAAATTTCGGATATTTCGAAAAAAAAACTCTATTAAATAATTAACAAAACTTCAGCTTTCTCTCTTTTCTTTTTTTCTTGTCATTGTTATTACATTAATACGGTCTTGAATCACTGCAAAACGTACGTTGACACGAAACTTGAATATATATATATATGTATAGTTGCGAGATAAAAAGAGAAAGAGAGAGAGAAACCCGATGCGATTATGCAACTTTCATGCGAGCTGGACTAGCCTGCGACGACTTCAACAACAATAAAGACATCCGGCTGTCATGACGCATGATGTTATTTACCAAGGAAGGAAGCGCGCCTTTCGACTTCTGCGTCGCTTTAATTATTACGACTAATTGTTAAGAGAATCACGCAATCCGGATTTCCACATGATATGCCGAAACAAAAATGCCGAAAAATAGTTTTTCTCGGTAAAACCGAAATTTTACACATGTTACATATATTATTTATTTTACATATTTATATTATTTATTTTACACATATTATTTTACACACATTAAAATAGCATCGTACTTTGCAAGATATATTTTGAAAAATGTCAATCTTTGTTTAGCGTTTATTCGTGCGCAGAAGAAAACTAACTTACACGATTTATCAGCACGCGCGATGTGCGCGCACAACCACAAATATATAAAAAAAAAATCGTTAATAAGATATTGCTATTTAAATAAGTGCTCATTACGAAATCAAAATTGTGATACAAGTATTGAGAACGAACAAACCGAATTCTGTGGCCCACGAGAAAAAAAGTGATTTATACATCTGTAACTTGGATTTTTTATTTCACGCCCGTCGTGAGTTGACAAAAGGGACGTTAAAAGGGACGGGGTCCCGTCGGCGTCACGCCACTCCACTCGTACTTAACCCCTCGACGTGACCCGTCGTTACATCACCGCTCGTTCATCATACCTGCGTACGGTGGGCCGACGTATACACGTCGCGAGTGCACGTCGCCCGGATGACGTACGAGTGGGCGCGCGCGTACGTCGTCCTTTCGCACAACGCGAAATGCACTTTGCATCTTTCAATAGCGCGTGCATCCTTTCTTGTTGTCTACCGGGAAAAGCGATGTTTTCGCACGAAAAGTGCGACTAATGAAAATCAAACCCCAAGTTCCACTTGATTTTTTTTTTTCCCAATATATTGTTGGTTAATATGTAATCAAGATGCTTAGTGTCTAATTTATTTTACCAGTATGAAAAATGTCATGCGCGTGCACTCTCTACGTTATAAAAGCATTTTTTCTTACAGATTTTTCAATCATTTATTTGGAACAATTTCTGTACAAACAAAACCATTTTATAAAATAATTCATATAAAATTATCTTCCTAGGAAAAAACAGTCTGATGTATTTGAAAATCAATTTGAATTCAATTATAAATTCAATTTTGTGTGTAATCACGATATTTACCGAGTTAGCACAAGCTAACAAACTTTACTCTTTCTTGTCTCTCACTTAATTCTGGAGTTCGCGAACAGAGAAAGAAATGTAATTTTGCGACGCGAAAATTAACACACACAAAAAAAAAAAAGAAAAATTTTCAAGCGCGACGTGATTAACGTTCGTAATCGAGAGAGCACGGCGTGTAAACGGTGTCACGCCTATGTTTGCGAATGGGGAGATCGTATATCTTGAAACGATCGCATCAAAAACCTACGTGGGCGGACCCATATATATTCGTTTTAACACGATAATACCGGCAACTAATACGAGGCACTCGTATACTACGAGCCAGAAATAGCCGCGGCATATCATATGGTATTCACAAGATGTAAAACGAACGTGTTTGGCGAAGGCCGCGCGCTTGTTCATGCTTCCGCTTGTCACTTTTAATTTATAAGATTTATAATCAAGAACAGAAGGAGAGAGAGAGAGAGAGAGAAAACAAAATAAGAAAAAAAAGTTTTTTTTAACGTTTCTAAAAATTCTCTTGATACCATATTGTTGTCTATTATTAAAAGAGTTAACCGTGACAAAAATAAATTGTAGTGTAACACACACACGCACACACACACTTCTGCTGTAATTACTTGTAATGGTCTTGTAAAAAAAAAAACAAGCATTCTTCAAACCGATTCAAAGTACAAAATACGTGTCTATACAACGATGTAAAACTTTTTTGCAACGTTTTTTTTTTACAACTTTCTAAACAACGTAATTTTTTTTAATCAACGAGAAACACACGAGTAACACGCGTGCGCGAATGATCTTTTGCCACTAGATTTTTTTTACTAATTGTAAGTTAAACCGTCTTCTTGGAAGACGGATGAGCAAAAACAAGTCAAAAAATACTACAAGTATCATTGTTCGTCAACATTCATACCCGACCCATTATTTGCCGACAATGTGTCCGTTATCTTCGCGCCAGTTCGAAGTTGGAATTATTTCCGACCGCTGAGGTAAGGTATCTATTGTGTGGTAAGTTAAACGAGTTATAAAGTTGCTAGAACGCGCACAATAACATTTATTTGTCGCAGTTTACCGGCGATTTGTCACACAAGGGTCTATTTAAGCGCGCTTATATATGCAAATCATCGGATCGCGATGATGATCGTAAATTACTGTATCTTGCAAGAATATAAACGACGCGATTTTTCATCGCACTGGAAACAATTCCAAACAAGATAAAAAAAATAAAAAAAACAATTTTTTTCTTTCTCTCTCAAAGCCGTATCACATTTTTCTATCAAACTACGGACTGAGATATTGACGCGCGCACAGTTTCCATGTTGAAAGTTTAATTTAGTTTATAAATGCCAAGTTCACACAAGTTCCGGATCCGTGAATCAAACAATGTACGCGGCCTCGGAATATATTCGTGTTTCTAACGGTGTGTTTTGTACACGCGATATATGTATGTACAAACATACATGCTGAAGTGACTCGAGCGCGGGATATCGATTACGTTACAAGGAAGTAATTGTAGAACGATACGCGCGGATCTGTAGTAGTACCCCCAAGATGCGCGCGTGTGAGCTTTGTTGTTATTATGGCGACTGCTTTTTGCATGAGTGTGCATCGTGCCGATATACATATATATATATATAAATCTCTCTCACGTTACTACCGTAAACGTATACGGGTGTGGCCACAATTGGTCACCACCGCGCGACACCTGGGCGTACGCTATTTATTTTGCTTGCATTTGCCACGCCGGTTACAACGACGCAATGATCTCGACACTTGACGATGATCTCTGAAAGTAAGTACAGAGAACGCGTTCGAGATCAGTTTTCGAAATTATTAGCTTCGTTTCGCTATTTAAACTGTCCGAAAAATCCCGTCAATTGGTACTTCCAGAGAGAGTCTGATAGCCGTAAATGTCAAATTTTGCGTGTAAGATCGTGCGATCTAATTTTCTGATAACTTTCGAGTTTCTTTACTCCTATAGTTCATATTATTTTTCGCGTGTAACCGATACGCAACGCGTTTATAAAGTTTCTCTTTTGTATTGCATGCATATACACACACACACACACACACACACACACACACACACACACATACACACATATTTACATCTTTTCTATATATAATTATAAATATTTAACTCTCTAATTGTCATTATTTTGCGACTAATGAAGACTCCAACAGGTCGAAACGTTAATTAATATATAAGATCATTAATTAATATATAAGATGTTATATATAATAAAACGTTAATTAATATATAAGATCTCTCAATTGTTTTTATGTGTAAACATATTTAACATCTCATTATTCATGCTCGCAATTGACCTTTATTGTATTTATTTATAAATATTTATTATATATTTATTTATTGCGAAGCTGGAATATACTACTTGAAACGATATAAGTACAAATAGTCACAAAGCTCTCTTCAAGTATCTCTACACGTCTTTTGTGCGGTAAATTTCGTTTGTTAAATTTAATTTATGTAAACAGGAAAAAAAACTTACACAAAAAAAAAAAAAAAAAACTTACGTTCTTCAGAACGCCGATTGAAATCTGTGGTTTAGCTCGCAATATGACTTTGCTCACTTGCGCACGGTATGAATAGATCTATTTTCTTCCGTTATCTTCTACAGATTCACGCGATTCTCGCTTTTCTTCTTCCTTCTTTTACATATCAATAAAATGCGTATCTAATGCGTAGCTACATACGCATAGTGCGTACATGCACAGTCATCGCAAGACGCGGTCTTTTGCTTCCCTTTTCACTCACAGGCCGATGATAATATTTCCATCGCCGCAAGGCAAATTATCTCGAACTTAATTTTTCAGTACATTCCAAGTTGAAATTCAATAATCGTAAAATTACACTGTGTGTGTGTTTTGCACATATTATTATTAGTGGCGTGCGAGATGAAAATTAACGTTATTTAATCTAAAGGCGTGCGCATTTCCAGTAAAAGCCGATAAAATTGCGCGTATGCAAATTGCGCGAGGTTAAACTTCGCTTCAGCGGAGTATGTATGTACACGGATGTATGTATGTATACGGATCGGTTCAATTAGAGCTTCGAAGCAATATTAATATTAATATGTCGGCGCTCGCCTACCGCCCCAATTAACAACTCCGAAGTTTCGCATTAATTTTCTATGCCGCTTAATAATACTCGTATGCCGTAATAATACTCGTTTCACGCTTGCTTTACTTCTCTCAAGTCAATTTCTCCGCTACGTCTTAATCCAAAAGTGTTAATAACTCCACTCAGTTCGTATTTCTGAACGGTATTAAGATGTAACGCGTGTGAAGTTTGCTTTATTGAGAAATTTTTATCAAACAAAAAAAAAGAGCATTCGTATATATTTCAAAGATTAATCGGCGCGCGCAATAAATTCAGAAATTCTCCGAATGTTTTTTTTTTTTGTGTCAAACACACGTCGATAAAATTATCGTGTTTGGGCAAATCGAATTCGACTCGAGAATTTATGTTCCTCGGAGAGAGAGAGAAAGAGAGATAACTGGCGACTCGCCAGAGGTAACAACCACAATCTTGCGGCTGTGTTTTCTTAATCTTGTTTATTGTATAATGTATGTACTTGCGCGCACATATCATCCACTTGCGCCGAGTTTCGGAATATTCTCGCACAACACACATCTGAATGTCTGATTTTCTTCTTCTGAGGATCTGGCGGAATTCCAAGTACGCGTATATGTATAATATGTGTATTACGTATGTGTGTATGTGTGTGTATACGTGTATGTTCTATGCGATAACTCTTCTAACACAGATCCAACAACCAAGAATTACGCGCTGCGCAATAAAGATGTTTGCCGTTCTGGCAATTCGTTATTCGTATTCGCACAAATAGCTAATAAACGAGGCAAAATAAAACTTCGGATAATATTAACAATCATTATAGCCCGATATACATACTTCTCTCAACAAAATATAAATTTTATGCGCTCGTGATACGTACATACGTTGGTTCGCGGCAATTAAGAAAAGTGTTTACAGAGAATGATTATGGAACTATAGATGTACTATGATATATCTGTTCCGCTTGGCCGTAATTTAATTTATTTACTCAATCACATTTTTTCCCAACCGTCGCCGCAATATTCGCGATACATATGCGATAAATTGTTTTAATTTAAAAATAAAATGCTCGATAAATACGTTTTGCCTGTGTCCGTGCAAAAGTGTTTGTAAACTGTGTATTAAAAATTCTTTTTTTTTTTTCTTTTTGTTATCTCAAGAAGAGGTTTGTTTTAACTGCAAATATGCAAAACAAGAAACACGCGCAAATAGATATCGCACATGTTTTCATTACGTACAATCGCCGTAATTCGTCTTATCACTCCGCGAAGCCCTTCGTCAATTATCATGTAACCGCGCATAAAAATGCAAGTGCATGCGGTTGCAAAACTAAATATCTGATGTATATCTAAAGAAATATAACACACGGTATTTATTACACGCACTTACGATATCTTCTTGTGCGTGGAAAACATTTTTCCCGGTATGTTTGCCGGAATGTTTTTCGGTATTTCCAAAGGAAAAGTCTCAGAAAAATGTCTTTACTTTTTCAAGTAGATATAAAAGTTGTTCTGAGAAATCTAATTGTTTTCAAAAAATTTTTAGATAATAGAAATTCCCTGACTTTTTTAGATAAAATTTTTTGAGAATTTTAGATAGACAGGTTGAAATATTATCGCGTGATAGAGAGTTTTCAACTGTATCTAATTCGTAATTACATTTACATAAATTTTCCTTGTCACGTTCAAATTTATGTTGTCTTATGTAAATGTTTTATTTTCTAAAATATTTATGCAAATTTTACAAAATATATAGTTTTCATCCGTTTCGTTCGCTCTTTACGCTCGTTATTATTCAGCGTCCGAGCGCATACAGTTATTGCGTAGTAGAAGAAAAGATGGCAACCGCAGTTCAGAGAATAGACGCACAGAAATCGAGCACAGGCTGCACAGGAGCCGAGCGAACGAGCGTGTTTGTGGTTCCGTGGCGGACGTGGACGGAGATAACGCATTTAAAATAGTACGCCGGCGTACGTGATAACACTTATTTATAACATCTACTGTGAGAGGCGTCGTCGTTCCTTGCGCGTCGTCGCGTTTCTCGCGGCGATATTAAATCACGCGTGTGTTATTAACGCCGCGAGTGATGACACCCTTTGTTGAAACGCACACCACATATATACGTGAATTTGGCACTCAACTCGCAAATCGAATTTTACATACAAAAACCGACAGTATTTCGTGTTTAATATCAAATAAGTCGCGGCGTTTGCGATTTAATTTGTGAAAAAATTCGCGCAATATAACTTCGAAAAATGAATAATACAACAAAATCTCTCTTTTCCAATTTATTCGAAATTTTTTGTGATTTTTTTTCTCACAGCGAAACTCTCATCATCTCTCATCTCAGGTAAGCCTTCTACAAAAATATTTAGTTTATTCTGTTCGCAGTTATCTAAAAATAGTCGATTAAAAAATGCGCAGTAATCGAAACGTGATTCAAATTCACGTACTCATGCTATATTTCATCTTTGCCTTCACACTGCCACGTGTGTATACATAATTGAATGCATAATTGTCGCAGTTCTTTTCCAACAGTCATGCATGATTTGTAAATTTCATATCAAAGTTCGCGCGTGCATTGCGACACGTTCTTTTCATTTAAAGCCGGCAGAAACTTCGATAATAAAATCAAAGAGACTCGAAATTAATTAGTAAACATTAAGAAGACTATTTTGCGATCGATCACGCAGAGAAGTCACTTTGGTTTTTAATTCCGACAGAAATATTAATAAAATAATTGTAAAAAAAAAAACTTGCCTAAACAACATCGCAGAATGCCTCAAGAAGAAGAAGTTGAACGAAGTTTCGGCGCTACGTTGCAAACATGCTGCTGCCAATTCGCGCTCTTCACAGTCTCAGCCTGGACGTCTAACAGCCACCTGAAAGTGTGGTTCACAGTTCATAAGTATATGCAGAAACATATATAAATAATTCATAAGTACGCAGATAAACAGTTTGCAAATATAGATTGAAATAAAAGAGATAATGTTTTGCCTTTCGGAACACCGCTGACAATAAAAAACGACAAGACAAACGAGCATATTCTGATGATGACTCGAACGATTTATCATAAAACGGAAATTTAAAAGGATAAGTGTCAAGTGTAAAAGCCTGATTTAAATTCTCGAGATAGCCAATCGATGCGAAAAGAAGACTTCTTTGTGTCGACCGACGACGCCGCAAGATCGTTACGTCTACGATTACGGCGCGACAATTACACACCATCGCGCTCCGTTATGATCGATAATCGACAAACGAAAGAGGATTTTGCGGTTTCACTCGATCACACCCGGTCGAGACAGCGGAAATAACGGATGCGTAATCTCGCGGGTCCTGATTTAAATGGCCGGATTAAACACACCTGTTTGGCGCGTGTTACGTCTGTCAACGACACGGGCTATGTTGCCCGCTCACCGTGCGTCTGACGGGCGGTTGTTAAACATATAGGTATATATATGTATGTATACGCGTGCGCGCGTAATTGAGGTGACACTCACGCATTCCTAATCATGCGGGCCATACGAACCGGAATAAGTCGGTGCGCCAATGAGTTTGAGATCGATTTACGTTATACGTGAGTCGAGTGTTAAAAATATTCGAGCACGCGCGAAAACAAGCCACAACACACGTGGCAACGTATAGTCTGTAGATTTAAAGAAAAAAACTTGTTTCACATAAATTTAAAAGAAATAGAGTTACGTATAATTATTCGAAAATAAATAAAGAGAAATAGTTCAGTGATCGCATCGTATGCATAATAAAATCCTTTTTTTTTTCATCCAAAAGTTTTGCTTTGATATAAAATATTAAAATAAATAAAAAATTTCTATTTTACATCTTAAATTTTATATCTGGAAATTAAATATTTATAAATTTTAATATATAGAAGAAAAAATATTTAACAAACTTTCAATAAGAAATATCGTCAAACGTTTGTTTTTCGTGTGTACACTACGCCGCGTAACGTAATTTAAATGATTGCAACTCGCTTTATCGTATACAGTGTCACATGAGCTGTTATCGTTGCGGCGTTTATTTTTAGTGATTTCTAAAAACCACTTAACGCGACAGTGTCTGTTCAATAACAAGAATAACATGTGTAGATTTATTACATTTTATAATAAATAGTTTTTAGTCGATTTGGAGATTGTACAAGACGACATAACTACTTGATGTGATTACAAGCGTAAGAATTTCAAAGTAAAAAAGCGATCCTGTAACCCGATACAACGTTCCGTTCAACTTGCCCATACACATGTGGTATGCTACTATTTTGGAATTAAACGACAAGACTTAAATCAAATTCATCAAAATGAATTTTAATCAAAAAGAATCAATTTTTCTCAGAGATTTTTCTCAGAAATTCACGGGAAAAACGTTTTGTCTTGATAGCGTGGGAGCCTCGCCGCGTCTATCGAAGATACGGGAGAACGTGAAGAAGGAGATTCCATTAGTCTAGCACACGTATTGCGATAAAAAAAAAGAGAGAGAGAGAGAGAAAAAGACGAAACGAATCCAGATATAGACTGAGGGTTACGGCTAATAGTTCGGTAGATGGTGCGGCATCGCGAGCGGTAGGACCGGTAAGTTTGGTTTACTTCAGGTTTGTTGCGACCAGCCGGTTAGAACTCTTCTTCTTCTTCTCTTTTCCACATTCTTCCTCATCTTCTTTTCCCTCTACCGTCTCGCTATCGCCCTCCTCTCTCGTTCATGTAATCTTCTCTCCTCGTCGTTTCTTTTTTCTTTTATCGCGACGTTTTTTTTTTTTTTTCATGACAAAGGTGCATCGAGGAGAAGATTACATTCGACGATTAATTCACTCGTCGGCGCGGTCGAGAGTATTAATGTCGAACTGTCGCAAAACGCCACTATCCTTGTTACGATGAGTAACACAATGTGTTCTCGACAGGCGTAGAATTTTGTCGATTTTCTCGACCGATTTCGTGTTCGCGAATCGTTATCTCTGATGAACGAAACGGGAATTACAAGAGAGAAAATGTCATTGTTGTTATACCGGCAACTTTAACGGAGGCGTGACTATGTCGACAGGCTGTCATTAGAACGAGTAAGTATATCTTTATGCAATCTCTTAAATGCAAAGTAATTCCCGGATCGAGTAGACATTTCTAATGTTTCGCTCTGTACTTATCCGGCAACGAATTTCTCTCTTGTTTGGTAGATATTAAATTCAGCGTTTGTTCGCGTCATGTGCGCGAATCGTTCGTCGCGCGAAATTTCTCCGGTAAATTTTTTATCTCAAGATATAAATATCCGGTTATTTTACACATTCTTATCTTCTGTGTTTTTTTTATATACAACTGCAATTAATTAACACGGTATTAAAGGAATTCAATTGTTCGCGAGTCTAGCGATTGAAATCTAGAGCTAGTAGCTCTTCATTTCCAGAAATGATCAATTGCTCGAAAACAGAGGCGAACAGAAGCGAACATACCGCATTGTTCGTGATGTCTGTCATCGCTCAATGACGCAGAGACACATGTCAAACTTAAAAATACTGGTGGAACGGCCGTGTAATAATACGGCACGCGTCGTCGCTCGCGCGTGTCGCCGCGCAGTATGAAAAAAAAAAAATTTAATTAAAAGAAACCAGAAAATAATAATTCACTCTCTTGCATATCGCGAAGCGACGCGCTCCGAAGATATTTATATTAAGCGATTCACCCCACATTAATTTTACAAATATCGCAGACACTTTGCACTCCGAGACACATAATAATAACGTCGACTCGAACGTTTCCGGAGACGCGGTTTGAAATATAAACGAGAATAGAAGGAATAGCGAAACACAACCAATGATTTCAAAAGTCTGTCAATTTTTTTTTTTTCAAGAATACCAACTAAAAATCTCTAATAAATAATGTTGCTATAAAAAATTCAAATTAATCCTATTATGATGTCAAGTAACCACAGACAAAATTGTTAACAATTAAAAAAAGTCAATTACGTGCTAATTAGTAGAGAAGTGCTAGATATAAGTTAGGTGTTAGGTATAAATTTTGGGTACCCTATCAATTCTCATATCGGTTTGGAAAAGTTACATCTAATACACAATTAAGAGAATAATAATATAATCTCTCCATAAAACGTTAATTAAACTTTAATTGACACGTAAAAAATTTTTTTTCTTCTAAAGCTTGCTTCTAATCGTCACACACTGGAAACCGCAAATAATCGCCGTCAATTACGTTCTTAGACCATTTCTCGCGCTCGGGCAATAAGAAACTCTGTATTTGTCGGAATCTTTATCATATATCAGGGACAGTATACATTATTATATTACGTCATTGCGTAATCGGCGTTTACGCTTTTTTATGGGGCTCGCCTCGTACGTACGCGCGAGTTATGCGAGTTTACGTCGTTCCGGCGCGAGAAGCCGTCGAGTCTCTCTCTCGGCCGATTTCGCAAGTGCTCGGATTCCGCTGGTTGCGCTGGCAGACATGCTGGCAGCAAACAGTCGTGGTGGTGGTGGTGCGGAATCGATCTCTCGTACGTGAACGGCGGAACGAATGTGTGTGCGTTCCCGACAGCGCGGGCAATCGTCAGTCAGATGTCGGTGATAAGTTGCGCGCCGAAATTTTCGCTGCATCACCCCCGTGATTTCATAATTTTCCAATCCCCCGCGTGTGTTTTGTAGTTTTCGTATCTCTCAATGGCCGGATAAAAACACCAAAAGTTAAAGAAAAATCAATCTGTTGATAAAATCTATCAAGATCTGTAGAACTCTTCGAGAGTTCTAAAGATTCTCATAATGATAGAAGTTTAAATAATTAAAATATATAATTATAAAATTTATAATATATAAATGATGTACATTAAAATAAAATTCTCACAAAATATTGTCTTGCGGTAACATTCCGGCATATATAAAAAAAATCGCGCATATATGTATGTATACGTATATGTAGTATATATATACGCGCACACGTACATGAGGTACATGTGCATCTCGGCGTGCCGATGCATGCGAAATCTCCGCATCGTCCTCTTGGTGAGTCTCTTCACGCGTATTCCCTTCTACTTGTGCCCTTTCTCTCTCTTTTTCTCTCTCTCTCTCTCTCTCTCTCTTTCTTTCGCTCCTTTCCATCGGTCTCTTCTCATTGCAAAGTGCCGTAATATTCTCCTGCCGGAGTTATTTTCGTCGCGCTCACCCAACCAGCTCTCCCGAGGCGGCATTGCACGGGTTACACTCCGCGCATTGTCTCGGGGTCCCTGCTGCTGCCGGATAGAGTAACTGGATTTCCAGGCTAGCAAGGCGATTGCCGGCTTGATCCCCTGTGCTTCTCTCTCGCTTCTCGCTTCCGTTGCCCCGCCGATTTATACGTTTAGCGAAAATGAATTGAATATAAAAAAAAAAAAAAAAAAAAACGCGTGCGCGGAATATCCATGTTTTCGAATACAGATTTGACTTGTAAAAACTGAAACCCGCAAAGAAATGCATCTCTCAAAATTTAATTTCGTTGTAATTGAATTATTAAACGTTCTTTTGTTTAATTTAATAGTTTAGAATCAAGTCACTACTATTACACGCCAAAGAATTTTAATTTCGATCCAAAAAGACATCTTTTTACTCAGAGATCTCTTTTTTATAAGTCAATATTTTAATTTATCCCAAAGATGTGTGCAAGTATATTCAAACGTAATAACTGTTGTGAATATAAAAACTAAAAAGCAAACATTAATATATTACTTTTTTGTAAAATAAAATTTTGGTTAGTGGATTCAGCGCAGTTTAGAGATTGCGGGTTTAATTTTTCTTATTTTTAATTTCTCTTGTGCATTTTTGTGTTTTTTAAATGTGTGTTGTTTTTACTTCGTTTTTTGTTTGTCCTATCGGCTCAA
Organism: Pseudomyrmex concolor; assembly: GCA_014839585.1. Lineage (NCBI taxonomy): Eukaryota > Metazoa > Arthropoda > Insecta > Hymenoptera > Formicidae > Pseudomyrmex > Pseudomyrmex concolor. The sequence goes on from QVOB01007332.1 coordinate 13,147, forward strand.
GGCCGTCTCTTTTTATTCGGACAAAGACGCGAAGCATCCGTTTCATAATAAAGTTTACAATATTTTTGATCTAGTTTTAAATAAAAATAAGTACGTTACCGCTAATTAAGCAGATTAATGACTTGAGTTTGATTAATTTTCATTCGTTTTTATTTTTTACTTATATTCTTTAGTTTATGCCAAAAGAATGTCGTACTGATCAGATTCATTTTTTTAAATTTATAAATTTTTTGTTACTAAAAAACTCACAATTATTTTCTTAACAATATAATTCTGGAATGTATAAGTAGCTCAGTTTCGAGTTTAGCGTTAATAGCAAGAATTGAAAAGTCGCACGCGAAAATGCCTTTCACATCCGTAAAATGTAGCTGCTCGTGACCCACGTGTCATATACAACATCAATTATGGCGGCTATAAACGACTGGTGAAAATGCGTAACGCCTACGATGGAAAAACCACTTGCCATTAAAAAAACCAGCCGCATCTTACGATATTTCATGTTCTTTTACAGTCAACAATTACGTAGCTATAGCGTAAATCAATGGAAAGAATATTCATTGCAATAAGATATAGGTATCGAATGTGGTGACTTTTAAATTTGAAATAAATTTTCGAAGAATTTCCTCCAAGTGTGTGTGTATGTGTGTAATTATATCAAGTGAGAAAAAATTTCCGATGTTTTCATGTAGAAATAACTTTCTGATTTGTCGCGGCAGAAGAAACTTTTCGAAAAATTCTATATTTCTCCGTGTGTTATTTTCAGATAAACGCTCGATATTTTCATACTCTCTGTTTAATGTTTCTCAAACGCGTTTGATATAAAAATATGTGAAAAAATACTCTGATCTGCTTGAAACTTCTTCGCATACGTATGTGTGAATAGATGTATCCGTATTACAAAGTGTACATATGCTTTACTCATTCTTGATAAATAAAAAAAACTAAAAAATATATAGATACATAATAATCTTTCGCGATCTACTTTGCGGAAAGATAAATAAACAGATGGAGAGAAAGAAAAAACAGAGAGAAAGAGAGAAGTTACAAAGAGTTACATAAACACATTTGCTCTTTAATCGTAGCCCGAATGAAAGGAACATCATGATCGGCCGAAACGACCGTATTCGTATCACACGTATGATAAGTGCATCATCGTCAAGTACATGTGAGTGGCACTCGTTACTTAATGCTTGCTTATGTGGCGTATTAACTCGTCGGTTATTACTCAACTGCCCTTACATGGCGACCAATTTGAGTCTTCGAATCAACGTACGATCTACGTTTGCACTAAATGTGGCCAAAACTCTGACAAAAAACAAAATCACAATAAATATCACAGTGAAATTTTCGTTACAAGGCGCATTTTTTTTTTTTTTTTGAAAAAAGCGATTTTTACAAATAAGCTTAAAAAGAAATTTAATTTTCCAAGTTACCTTTTCTGATTATTTGTTTTTTTTTCTTGACTCTAAAAGTTTTACAAAGTGCGCAAGAATGACTGTCGCAATGCCATTCGCGATAAACATAAAAAGTTAAAAAAAAATAACAAAATGCAAATAAGTAAATAAAAAAACTTATAAGCAATTTTTTTACATAGCCGGTAAAAACGAACGTTTGTCGTCACGACGTCTTCGCGATCTTGTTTTATAATAAAACATTCAAAGAACAGTTACATTAAAAGTAAAACTTTTTCAGAATCCGAGCGGAATAACGAGTTTCTGATCGCGACTCCGGTAATGTCTTTGACCTGTGACGCATCTCAAGTCGGATAAGACTTTGGCTTTTCGCGTTACACATGCATCGTGTCTTCACCACTGATACACTTTAGGTAATCCTTACGCGGCGTGATATACGCGCGCGTTTAGAGGTAAACGAAGAGAAATTCTTCATTCCGCATACGCGCGTTACGTACGTAGAATAAATTTCATTTTCAAAGACGCAACGCGCCCGCCTTTTAACATGCGGTCCAAGCACATTCCGACGCGTTCGCATATATAATCAATAAAACATCTCCACGAATTCTTTCACCTATCCGCGCGACTCTTGAATTTTACGCGCCTTTGTATCCGACTGATTTATTGTAATTTTAATCAATAATGTCTTAGGTATGTATCTTATTATTAGATTGTAAGAATCTTGATCATCCGGTCACACATCTCGGAATGCGTTCGAGCGAATGAATGATTTATCACGATTAAAAATTGTGATAACTTTATACAGTCAATCTCAATATAATAAATTTTTAACAAAGTATATGTATGGTGTCTACGAGCCGTTCGCAGGATGTTCCTTTGAAAAAGGGCGTTATTAAAACTATCAGATCATCTTCGATAAAAATACGTAATATTGCGAGACAAACTCCAAGTGCCTCGGTGGCCTAACAGGGAAGGCGACGACCCGGAAAGCCGGAGATTCCAGGTTCGACTCCTAGCCGAGGAGTTTTTTTCGCAATATTTTAAAATTAGTTAGGGGAGGTATACGGGGTCCTTCATATATGTGATGCAAATCTAGCATCCTATATGAATTTAAGAATTGAAATCTCAATTCAAAAACTCACTTGTA
>QVOB01007333.1:0-26238 GCA_014839585.1 Pseudomyrmex concolor
AAAAAAAAAAAAAAAAAAAAAAATGCGCCGAGTAGAGCACAAACGTTAATCCATCGTGTTTTTCGATTTATAAGTATTCACGAATTACGGAATTGCATCTTCGCTCTCTCACGTGATTTTTTTTCTAACATTAACCATATATATATATATAATACACTAAGACGTATAGTGGGAATTGGAAAACAAAATAACATATTTTGATTAGAATCGAGAGAATGGTCACGTTCATCGGAAACGTAACGCATGTTGTTCTTCAATAGTTTTCACAATGTTATCATGAAATAGAGTTAAGTGTTTGTTTGTTTCTTATTGGTTGTAAAAACAATACAACAGTTGAAAAACAACATAACGTGCTACATCCTGCTGACTGTGGCCGTTATAGAAGTATATTGTATAAAAACGGAAAAAACGGCGGCGTGACACTTGTGTGCATGTATGATTGTGTGCACCTTTAATATCCAATTGACTTAACTAACCTAACAGCAAAAATTATATATATATATATATAAATAATATATAAAAATAATTAAAACTATTAATAAAATTCGTCTTATATGCTTATATACGTTGTTCGATTTTTTATATTAATCCTTTATTTCTAGGAAAAATTATGTGCGATTGTAATTCTTTAGTTTTTTTTCTACATACAATATAGGTGTGATAATTTTAGATGATTTATGTGTGATATGCATAAAGCGTCATTTTAAAATTTTAAATTTATGAAGTGAATTTCTTTTATGATATAAGAACAAAGAAACTAACGTAAAATAAATATAATGTATAGATATTCAGTATATGTGCTTCAATTGTGTACTTTTCCTCCTGGGAATGTACAATGTATGAATTTCGTCTCGCGGTTTTACTATCACATCTCGCGACATCGTCGTGGTAAATATTGCCCTCGAAAAGCGCAAATGTTTGTTTATGTTTTATGTTTACGTACGGTATTTACCATCAACGCGAATTAATGAAATAAATTACGATTTGTGTGTGCAGAAACAATATCGAAGAATAATTTGTTGATATTATTTTTCTCTGTGTGCAAAAACAGAAACAGTTTTTATTCTCTTAAAAGAAAACACATGCCACGCTTATCAATCATCCATCTCTTTGTATTTATTTCAAATAGTATTATTATCGTATTTGTTTTAAAAGCTCAGTCTAGTCATATACTACCAACAAAGAAATTTAAGTCCGAAGCGACAATTGTGTCTCGATTGGCAGTTTTTTATATTAAAAAAACATGTATAGATTAAGTTACAATGTAAGAAGCGTTTTTCCATAGCTCAATCTCGTCTGTTTTATGCCATTTGAATAAATGGCAAATAGCACTTTTTATTTTTCTCTCTCTCTCTCTCTTGCTCGTGAAACGAACGTACCGTTTCGGCCGTTAGATATTTAGGAACTGCGCGAGTCACAGGTAGATCTACATACATTATCGTGATCACCGTTGAATCTCCGCTCAGTTAACTCTCGCGTTCAGAGCCCTTTCGGTGTAGATAATATCGTCGTCAATTCCAGAACTTGGCGTGGCATTAACGTGCTCGTAGTTTATGCGAATTTTAACACCGTTACACGCATAAATAAAAATGTTTAGTATAACATTATCGCCGCCGCTGTCTTTTCCTCGAGAGCGGGTATCGGTTCCAGGCGTTCGTCCTTTTCTCTACCCGATCCCCAGCCGATCAATGCTATACTGATAAAATGCACAACACTGGCGCTGACAACAAGCCTAAGTGGAAAACAAAAATATGATCGACAACACTAAATCAGATAAAATATTCAAAAAACAATTTTCTTTTTATTGCGTAAATCTTCTTACCAAAATGAATAACCGAGCTCAGCGGAACCCTCGCTAGTCCACATATTGTCGATGTCCTCCTTCGGAAGCACGTTTACGTACAGTCTTGTGTAATACTGCGCCAACCAAGTGCATGTGCTTGCTAAGCACATTAATACTGAAAAGAAATCGCGAATAAGAGCGCGTGGAAGTGTATTGTATTTTTTTTAACGCACACAATTATATGTGTAGAAACTTCGTACTCTTAAGGTTTTTTTACAAATCGTTCGAGTGTGTGATCCACATCGAAGAAAGTTTGAGAATAAAACTTACTTCATATTTTCTTTATACATATGAAAATATTTAAATCTCGGTCGATTTGTAGCGCGGGTCAGAAAGCAATAAAAATGACAATTTGATTTAGACAATTTGACACATATACATATTACATGTTGGGAGAAAATTTTTTTTTACGGTTTTTCTCCACATATACGTACGCGTTAACATATTTATGAAGTACACGCCGGGGATAGAGAGAATCTTCGATCTCGGTGAAGTGGCCGTGTTCAAAACCGCTAAGAGAGCAGCCATCGCGGCCGCTATTAGGGCAGCCGAGGTTGTTGTCAAAGTAGCGATCCAAAGAGCCCAGGACATCACCGACGGATCTTGGCGAATCATCTGAGGGACTGAAACATCATGCATGCGTTTTACAATAATAAGAGAAAACAAAGAAGTTTGCAATACACACGACTCGAGCATTTAATTTTCCGTGTCAAGAATATATCTTCGGTAACTCTGGAAGATTCTTGACGTTCCCCGTTGAAATGCACTTCGCGGAAACTAAAACCCGCTGCTATCGTATTTTATATTCGCGCGCACAACGTACACTCGGGAAATAGTAAAAGAGAGAGATTGAGTATAAGTAGGAATATTTCGCGTGCATTACGCGCTTCCAGGATACGGCGAAGTTTCTGCGAGACATTTCAACTTACAACGGAGTAAGTAACGGATCATTGCATTCGCCGTAGGCGACCGCCAAGTTTCGCCGAGTATTGCTCGACGTAAAAACGACGTCTTCCCCGCAAAACTACTCGAGTATTCGTATCTACCGACAATTGCGATATTTCTTATCGCCTCGCCAGGTGTGATGACTAAAATTTTGTCGTTTTGAAAATTCGCGAAGAAAATTGTCTCTAAAATCATCCAAATTGTTGATTATTTCGGATACTTGCAATGTCTACAGCGTGCAGACGCTGCGCGCGGTTCCAGATGTAATTATCACCTCGCTCGCCCTCTCCTCTCTCCCCGTATAAAATCGATCGTGTACTAGAATTCGATACTCCGCGCGGTCAGCAACGCCTGATGATACGAGCAAAGCGCGCGCGTGAAAGTAGACCACGAGTAGGCTCGCGATCGTTGATTTTTGTGCGCACGGAAACTAGTTTCTGCGTCTATTGTTACCCCGCGTTATATACTCGTGTAACTCGATAACTCTTTTTTTTTGTTGTTGTTGTTCGTATACGTAACGCACGCGCGCGCACACACGTGAGAATGCGCATCGAGAGAACACGCATCGAGAGAAGTTTCCGGCATTTAATATTTATAAGCTCCGCGCAGGAATAATTTGCGATTTGGAAATGAGACGTAATGATAGCGTTTGCAATCGCGATTGCGAACGGTGATTATCTTAATGTAACGTGACTGTGATGCGCATATATATCGATGAATCGGCACGTTATTACACGACGAGCAAAAGACGATTATTGATCTCACGTTCGGATAGAGGAACCTCGTGTAATTCAAAGCATGTAATTTGTACGATTCAAAGTATATATACATATAGAAAACTGTGCTGTAGAATGTGCGAGATCACAGGATATCTTCTTGACGTTATAGACGTTTTGAACGCAGCATTGAATCTTATCCTGTCCAAGGCGGACGTAAACACAGTAAAAAATCGTGCGTTTAAATGTTCAAATTTTCTTGTGTTATCCTGTTTCATTATTTCAATGTAAAATTACAACATACAACTGATGACGTATAACTGATATATGATCATAAAATACAATAAGCTTCAAAAAAGAGTTAATAATAAAGAATAACGATTTTTCGTCTCGAGAGGAAACGTCGGTCGCGAAATTGGATCAAAGGACTGCAGTTAAGAGAATAGTGTGAGACATCTCTTTGAAAATTTCCCTTGCTTTATATATCGTCAAGGAAAAATGCACGTTTACACGTGTTTCTTTCAAGATTCATTGCCTGCCCGAATGAAAGAGAAATGTTTCTCACGGCGCGTGCCGGTGATTCTGTTGTTCTTCCCCGGACGGAAATGCAGCGCGTAATAGCTACGCAAAATTCGCTTCATCATCGGCACGATTATTATGCATTGTGTACAGGAAATTTATTTTTTCCGTGATACGTAATATATATCGCAGTTCCGTAATATATTCCGCGACAATACAATCGATGAACGTTGAAACGGTTATGAATGAATTACAAAGATTTTTCTCAACAACTGTGCATGAATTTAATGAAGACAAGCAAAAATTCGAAAAGTTAAGAAAGGTAATTTGAAAAATTAATCAAAAATAATTTCAAAGCTCAACGAGATCGTCAGTTTTTGAATTTTTTTCTGAAGATTTCTGGTAAAAGACTAGTTTACTTTTTTGTCTGATATTTAATAAATATACCGCGGTACAAGTATATTCTGGAAATAAATTTTTTCCTAAACTCCTCTTGCAAGAACAATGCTCTAAGAAGAGCTAGTACCTACGTTAGAAGGAGCGGACTACTGGAACTGTTTCCAGTTGAGTGCTTTGACCGCCATTTTGCAGGCTGGTTATAGCACGATAACAGTTCCTCCTCATAACAACAATCTTGATTAAAACAAAAAAATAAAAATAAAAGGAGTTTACGCGATGCACAAGAAAATGATTTTATTACAAATTCGATAATAGCGCAATTACTTTAACAAGTCATCGTCTGAGGAAAGAACATTTATTGAGAAAGGAACATATGTCTTTTTATTATCATATTAAAGTAAATGCATTTACACTTTGTGCATTAGCAAATTTTATTTTGCTAATTGTTTGTGCTAATATTTACCGAGTTTTCCACTGAGTTTGTGCTCGAATTTGTATTCACCATCGATATTTCGAGCGTATTTCGACATGTACAAAGGGTGTGGCAACGCGCTTCATCTCGCAGTCGCACGACGCAAACCTCTCGATTGACACTCGTAACCAACAGAATGAATTTAACGACAATTATCAAATCGATGATTTATTGTGAAACGTTTATACGACCGCGCATCAGTCGCGGGTATATCGTTGGAACAGGACTCCAACGTACTCGGCGGTTATCAATTGGAGATTTATAGTCCTGCTGCACACACAACAGTGTGTGTTCAGTCATCCAACATGCCTTTCTCTCTCTCCATCGCGGATATATCTCTATGCGATCGTAAATTCGTCGCACGAGAGCCGTTTGAATCACGCAGTTCAAAGTATTCGGACTGCATAATACTCGACGCTTACACACGATTTGCAAACGTATCGTGAATGAATAAATCAGACCGAGCGGATTAGAACCCGATCCCGTCGAAAAATAAAGACGTTTAAAAGGGAAACCGGAGAAAATGTATTCTGTGAAAAGTTGGCGAGTTACGAAAAACAATTTTATATTTTTTCTGACAAAATTTAAAAAAAATTTTCCTTTTTGTTCTTATTATACAATGAAACACGAAAAATATAGATTTTACACACTTTTGTTGAAAACGAGTAGCAAAACGGGCAGTAAGTCATTGTATACTTTTCAATTTGATATACAAACAAAAAATACTTTTATCGCGTATTTGTTTGCTCATAATTGTTTGCAAATTGTAATTCAAGAAGAACCTTTGCTTGCGTGCAAATTTCCGACACTCATTTTAAGATCGCGAATTGCGGAACACCTGGTTACGTTATTGCAAGCTCTATGCGAAGGTTGCAATTCTTAGGGTAACGGTAATGTCTTGCATATCAATGTTCCGATCAGAATGCGTGCGAATTAATCGGACGGCATACCATTCAAGGTTACAATACGCTGCCGTAAAAGAGAGATAATCATGCAGTTATATATATATATGCAGCAATTACTCAATTTCCACAGAGAGAAAGGCGGAAAGTACCCGACTGTATATATAGTATATGTATACCTGATATGTGATACGTCCGCCATCCGTAAGCGACATTTAATTCCTTCTTGCCTTGCAGCAGACCGAAGTGGACCTTGCCGGCGCTCTCCTGAGGATTCGGCGTTCGCCACGGTCGCGCATCGACCCAGTGTTGGGTCACAAGGGCGGCACAGACTAACCCGCCGCCCAGCAATGACAGAAAGAACGTCGCGAAGATCGTACCCCGTCGAAACATCGACGTCATCCTCGGATCACGGGAAGACGGTCCAGCTTTCGGGTAGTTCGCGAACACTGCGAAATCACAAGAGACCCAAGTCAAAATTTAGCGTCTGTTTTAGTGCTATGATATAACATATCCGTCGGCCGTCGGCACTACCATATTCGATGCACAGCGAGAAGTCTGCTCGCTTTGACGCTTCCGACGTCGAGGTTGTCAACAAAACTCATTGAAACTGCCACAAACGAATTATACTTTACAAGTGTAAAGAAGAGAGCGTGAATTCTCCAACACTTTCGAAGCACAACACTGTATTCACACAACAACGCGTCGCGCGACTCCGACCATCTTCCGACGGAAGGTCGAAAATATAACGAGAATAATACGCCGAAAAATAACACTGAAATCACTTCTCCCGAGTTTCGCGGAAGCACGATTACTTGTCTTATAACACGTACAGATCGATATTCGGATTATTTTAACGGCGGATTGTTTATAAATATCGCAAACGCGTCGCGTCCAACCTTCTTCCGACGGAAGGTCGAAAAACAACGAGAATAACACGCCGAAAAATAACTAAAATCACCAAAATCACTTCTCCCGAATTACTCGGGAAGCACTTGTTCTGTAACGCGTGCCGATCGATATTTCGATCAATAACGGCGGATTGATCGATAAAACACATCGCGAACGCGTCGCGTTCCGTCGGGCAAGATGGTGACTGAGAGAGATACGTGACGTGCGGCAAGAACGATGTAGATCGCGGTCAATCGTACTTAATCGTGCTTACTCGCGCGCCCCCGGCGCGAGCGACGCCGAGGGCGCGCGAGCAAGTACGTCTGCATCGTCTCTAACGCTACGTGTGTGGACCCCTAATCGCCATCTTAACCCGACAGATCGTGTCACGTACTTTCCGTTGACCTTCTTCCGACGGAAGATCAAAGAAACATCGAGAATACGCCGAAAAATAACTACCACAATCATTGAAATCACTTCTCCCGAGTTTCGCGGAAGCACAATGACTTGTTCTGCATTGCGTGCAAATCGATGTTCGGATCAATAACGCATTAAATGATTTATAAATATCGCGAACGCGTCGCGCACAACCGACTTTCTTCCGACAGAAGGAAGGTCAAAGAAACATCGAGAATAATACGCCGAAAAATAACTATCACAATCACTGAAATCGCTTCTCACGAATTTCGCGGAAGCACAATGACTTGTTCTGCATTGCGTGCAGATCGATATGCGAGTAAATAACGACGTATTAAGTGCTTAAATATCGCGTTGTTATGTGAATACAGTGTTGTGCTTCGAAAGTGTTGGAGAATTTACGTTCTTTTCTTTGCACTTGTGAATAATTCGTCTGTGGCAGTTTCAATAATGTTTTGTCGACAACCTCGACGTCGGAAGCGTCAAAGCGAGCAGACTTCTCGCTGTGCATCGAATATGATGGTGCCGACGGCCGACGGATATATTATGGTGATACACACGGGGGTATGTAGAACGCAGATACAATTCTATCTCATTATTCTGATAAAAAAAAAAAAAATTACGTGCACTAGATTATTAAAGAAACATCGTTATTATAAGTTCTCTTGAATTGTGCTAAATTTCGACTCGGGATCATTTGTCTTTTCTATTTTACGTCAAATTTCTGTAATGTGTCTCGAGCGTGTTCGAATTATACAGCAGCCCCTCGTCCAAGAGATATTCTTTAAAAAGTATTTATTTGAGGAAAAACAATCGCGCATTTCCTCTATTTGTTCGTGCCAAACTTCCTGTGCTATATAGACAAAGAAAACGCCGTTCATCCACTATTATCCCGCACGTGCGGAAAGCAAACGTCTTCGCGATCTCACGCGTGGAGCAGAGAGTCTCGCCTCGCTGCATCTTATTAACATCATCCGTGCATTACGCATACACATGCACGTGAATCTTCCGATAAAAGCCGACGCGTGGGGAATTTCTTCGCTACCGTCGGAATAACAGTATACATTTTTTTTTTTTTTTTTTTTTTTTTTTTTTCGGTATGAAATCTCCGGCGCTACTCGAGAGGTATCTGTGTGATCCTTCCTCCGTTTTACGCCAAAAGCAAAATGCGGAAGGCGAGACAATTCACTTCAACAATTGGAAAATCGTTGAAACAATTCGACAACCAGTGCTTTTCATATTAATCGCATTTTCTTTTCGAGATAGCGATTTCTTTACAACAGCTAATAATTTAAATATTCGACAAGTATTTTATTATTACAAATGGATATTATTGCGGTTTATTTTTATGTTCACTTTGAACTTCTTTTTTTTTTTTTTTTTAATTTTTCAACTTTCGTAACAGCATCGTTGTAGCTAGTTTTCTTTCGTATATTTTTACTACTCATTTAACCGACCAGAAATGCGTGCATATTTCCGAGCACGCAAAGAAGAAAAAGAGAATAAGAGAGAGAGAGAGAGAGAGAGAGAACAAAACGCGCGCTCATCGCGCAAGCATCAGTAATTTATTTGACGACAGTCGCTATTTAAATTATGCCACACAGAAACTATGTCGCTTTCGCAACAATTATCATCGTTTGCTAGAAAAATCTGCGAGCGTGAAAGCGCCTTGAAAGCGAAGCATCCCGACAACGATAAGTGCTTCGATATAATTCGCGCATCTCTTATGCGAAAAGCAAATTTACCGGCACCGCGGTGTTTTACGCACGAACTCGCCGTTGGAAAAGATAGGTACGCGAACGGACCTCGGTTTTTTATTAACATCCGCAAATAACAATTTCCATAAAACTCGGATATCGAACTTTTAGATCGAAGTTAATTAGCCGTATTTATCGACACTTAATTGACGGGGGAGATAAGTTTTAATAGACTTTATTCTTTCTTTCTCTCTAATGTAATTATACTTGCGTTACTTTCATTTACATGAATAAAATCGATTTACATGTGTCATTTAATTGGCAGCATGAAATGTAAAACACCGCGATCTTTTATCGTAAAAAGATCATATCGTGCAAAATCAAATATGTAATAATAAATAGAAAAAGAAAACCGTACATGTTAAATTAAACAAAAGTCATGTCAAAAAGGCATTTTCTCAAGAAAGTGGACAACATGAAATTTGCCTTTGTCTGAGAATAAGCTCTTCGAACGCTCTTTGTTAGCCGATTAAAGAGATCGTGTACATAACTGACCTTGACCTTCCACGAAGTGCACCTGGTTGAGGCTGCGCGAGAACTCGCCTTGTTTGACCTTCTGCGAGAAGTCGGCGTTGCTGAGCCGCTTAGGGAACTTGACTCGGCAATTGTTGCCGTGTGGCCGCTTGGCCGCCCTTAGCAGCGACGACGCGGCGGGCTTCGATCTTTTGGCGAAGGTGTACGGGATCGTGTAGGGCTGCGCTACGTAGAAGTAGATCGGCCGATAATCCTCGTGAAGATGCGGCTGCTGTACGTTGCTGAAGCCGCCGCCGCCGCCACCGTTCGCGCAACACCCGATGCTGGTGTACACGCTCGGTGCGCCGTTGCTGCACGCGTACGAGTTCGCGTAATGCACCCCGTAGTGGTTCGCCGTTTTTCGCGAGTTACCCTCCACGACGAGAAAGAAATAAAAAAAAGAAAGAAACGCCGCCGCCGCGATTTCACACTCCCGCTCGATCTTTCTCAAGTCAGTTCAATTCCCTCTCGAAACAAACGATTGTCTTCTCGACGCGATCATCCGAGATCACTTCCGACAACAACGTTCCGTGTCGATCGCGGCGCGAATCTTTTTTCTCGATCCTCGGGAACAAGAACAAACTAATTTTGCCGGCGAAAGGCAGGCAGCCCGTCGCTTTCGACTTCGACTAATCAGCAATGAACGTTCACCGATGAAATCGTCGTTTTCACGATCGATTCGCCTGAGTTCGTGAATTCTAAATCGCGAAAAAGATCTGAAGCGAAGTTTGTTCTCTTCGCTTCGCGGATTGTGGCAATCGTGTACAAACGCGCGCGAGAATCACGCGATCGAAACGGATCCGCTTTGTGACTAACGGAGATGCATTCACTCGAGGAAAGGGTGTGTTCTTTCTAGGTGGATTGCGTGGCGCGCGTCGTATTCCGCGGGTGAATACCGCCCTGCTATCTTTTATTACACGTATTCCGCCGACGGCGTTGACGTTTAGCGCGACGCGACAGGAAAAAGTTTTCCCTCTTCTTAATTGTCACCTTAGCAAGTTTCTCTCAAACGCGATCGAGAAAGAGACGGCGACGTTCTTTCTTTCTCGCGCGTGTCGCGTTTCAAATCGACGACGCGCGAGATAATCTTCTCTTCTAATCGGCGCTATTGTGCGTGATTCCTCGGGATTCGGAAACGCCGACGACGCTTCTGATGAATCCACCTCTCGATGTCGGAACTTCTCAATAGTATCTTCGAGATACGTGTCTCCTTTTTGTTAGACGAGATCTCGCGGTGTGTCAACTGCAAGAGAAATCAGTTGGGCAATTACCAGTGCGAGATTTCGCGCACTGTGTGTCAACTGTCAAGAAAACACACGGGGAGATAGACGCGCGAGCGACAGTGAATAAAGCATACAAGCGCGAAATGTGCTGACTGACATTTTTATTGGAAATGTCCTTGTCGAGAAAGTGTATACATACTATATACAATACACGACGAGCGCGTTCTTAAAGAAAAAAAAAAGAACTCGTTTGTCTTTTCGTTCACACCTCTTCACATTCTTATCAAATTCCATTCTCACGGGACATAATTATATGTCGGAAGAAAAGTTTCTCTATAAACTCATTTTTTCTTATACGACCTCTTTTCTCGTCTCACTCTTGAATAAAAAGAAATAGAAAACTCTTTCATTTGTTCGCTTCTGAAATTCAGCCGCTTATTTGTTATACCCTGTATATAAAAGCGCATTGCTTCAACGGTAATACAACCAACTGTAAAATTGTTTTTCAACTATAACAGGAAAATAATGAGAGAAGGAACGAAAGTACTTGAGAAATAGAAAACGAAGTTGAGTGTAATCTATGATTTAAATAATTTCTCTTTTAAATAAATTCTTTCTCTCTCTCTCCTCTATTTACCTGTTACATTTCAAAGTTTCACATTGCACAACAAGATAAGAAAGCCGAGTTTTACTATTGTTAAAGTAATGCCTTTGTATGGAAATTCTGCAAGAAACAAAATTGATAAATGACGTCCGAATCACCATTTCCGACTATATAAAACTCGGGAAAAAGTCTCACTTCGCACACATTGACCTGAATTTGGATTGAAGAATCGCGAGAAAAATCGCGCTTTTTTAAAGCGAAGGTACATGCACACAAATCTGTCGAGCTGTCTTCTGTTTTAAAGGCGCAAAATGGAATACGGACATTTCAAGTACACGGAAAGTAGCGAGAGAGAGATAAAGACAAAAATTTCGTGTTTTTCTCTTCCGAACAAGTCGCCCCGCCGACTGACGTGCGCCGAGAAACAGCTACTTGAACTTCCGACGTTAAAGTAAAACGAAACAAAACTTGCTCAACAATTTGTAATAGGCAGAAGATCGGGACAATCGCTAACGGGACGATAAAATTTAAAGGCACGATACTAACAATCTCTCTTGCGAACCGAATATTACTTGAGTGTTTAATTACGGCGGCAGGCACTTTATTATTTGCCGATGTCGAAGATTTCCGTTTTTATGCTAATTTTCGCAACTGTATTACACGGTATTTAACAAACAGCTGTTAAATTCGCATTCCTTAAGTTAAAAACGAGACGAAAACAACAATGTAAAACTCAGTTGTTTGCAATTACTCGTAATCAAACTTGCTCCCGTACTTGGTGCGCTTGTATTTACGCGAACCGATCGTATCATCCGATAAATTCGGAGTTCGTTCGCAACGTTTTCTCCGAGACCAAAAAACCGTAACTCTCGCATTGTACTTGCAATATTGCTTGCTTTGGATTTTTCTCTCATCGCGGAACTGTTGCATGTAGTTCGCACGAATATTTGAAACACCGCGCGTCAAAAAAATAATTGATACAAAAAAATAATTGATTGTTGCTGATATTTTATCATTCGTACGTTAAAATTTGAGAATGGATTCAAATTCGTGGTATACGTATGTAAACGTGACTATCACGAACACGTGGCTGTCGACGTAGCGGAAAATTGTCCGGCGATTGGTCATCTCCGAGATAAAACGAGTTTTGACGCAACCGTGCCGCGTCGGAGATTCGCTGGATACGTTGCGATATGACAAACAATTTTGCGCGAACACGCGTAACGAAGGCGTTATCACTGCGCGATGAGCGCAAGAAGAGACGCAAGAATGTACATATGTATATACTGCACGTATATACACACGAGCTACAGGGAGAACGGACGGGTTGACGAGGTCGAATGAATGCCGTTAGACCGTGTCACGACACGACTAATACACACGCGTTTCGTGAAACGTCGTCGCTTAAGAGACCGGGAAGCGAGACGGAAACATATATACACAACACAAAGAGAGAGTTCCAGGATCGGAATCCGTGCGATTTCGATTGTCTCTCGGCGTGAAAGCAACATCGCATCGTGAGATGATTGCGCAGCATCTCGACAGCGTGCTCGACATTCTGTCGAATTAAGTTTATCGAAATTCTGTTAAATTATATTTATAAGTTTATTGATATATTCTACAATTTCATTGTGTAACGTTTCTTTCTTTCGACTCGCCGATTCGTTGGATGTTCCTGACTTCGTCGATACAACCGGTTCGGCAGTCGATCCGCTCGCGCATTTTTCTCGCCGATGCGTGACGCAACTCCCTGGATACATATTGCCCCCGGGGCAGAAAGATGCACCGTTTTGGCCCGCCGGTGTGTGTGTGTGTGTGTCCCGTGCGAAACTAGGACACGCGCGTATGTAAGCTGACGCCGGTGTCTCTTCTTTAAATCCCGAGAAGAAATACAATCCTTTTCCGTACTCGAAATTACAATCGACGACTGTCCGCGACGAGAAAAGATTTTACGTCGCGATCTCGATACCTCCGGTTAACGATATAGGTGTATACATCCGCATCTGACCCAGAAATCCGACGCGCATTCCGACCGCGGCTTGGAACACAAGCGGCTCTTAATTTTTCCAGAAAAACCAGGCCGTGACATATTCAAATGCAAAACTTTCGTCGCGCAATGCGCCGTGACGCCGTGATGACAACGCAAGCGACTAGTCTCATGAATAATTTAATGTATGGCATATTATAACACGAGTTTCCATTGTTACGGGAGGGGCGCTACAGCGATGTCATTGTGAGCGCATCCCGCGTATTGGCTCATTATCACTACGTGCGCAGCGCATTCCTCGAAATAAAAACCAGTCGATCGTTTTCGACACGCGCGATTTCAAAAGCAACGCGCGAATCCGGGAAATTTTCCAGCATTTGCACGAATATTATTTGCAAAATTTACAAAAGGTACCGATTTTCTTGAGATACTCTTGTTAACTTTTTAATAATCGTGAGATTTCATAAGGAAATTCATCTGTTCGTGCAATATCTCGGAATGAGATGCGCTTTCCAAGCGATCGATCGATCATTAAAAATGCCTATGCAAAAGACCGAGAAAGTTTGAAAGCGGTCCATCGGCATCTTTTTTATTTGGGCCTTCGGATTGGGAAACTAGAATGTCGCGCGATCATCTGCATTTATAGCTATTATGCTATTATTGAAAAAATGTAAAATTTTGAAAGTAAATTCATTTTTATAAGTAATGTATAAGAACACATATAAATGAAGTAATTTTGCACAAAAGTAAAATTGTCGTCGAGACGCGTTGAAGTTTAGTTTCGATTAATTAAATTTCATTACCACGTAAATTAACAATAATATTATATGTTTGCTCATATACGTGGAGAACATGAGATTTTGCTTGTTGAGAGACAAAAGCCTAGTCGTTGGCAATGGTTCGCATTGTTCTGACATCTTCGTCTCGTCATATAATTGTCTGAAATGCGACAGATATGCCGTGCGCGCACCGACAACGAAACAAAGGCGGTCGTACTAAAAGACGCTTCGTGCAAGAAGAGGGCATGTATTTTCGCGAAAGTGGTAAACCAGGTGGAATTTTACCTGCATCGCTTTGGCATCGTTTGCATCTCGTTCCGCTGCCCCGACGCGGCGTGCACGTACCACGACGTTTGCCGCGTCTCCCGCGTCAAGTAAACGGCTAAAACTTGAAGTTAATCGGTTCTCACAACGACCTCCTTCTCTCGTGTACTTACTCGTCGTTGAATTTTCCAATTGGCACAACACGGCGTTTGTAACCACCAGCGCAAACTCACGATGTAATTGCGCGCGACGGCAACCGCGTCGTGAGATCACACACATGCGTTTCCGCAGTGTCAGCCCACAACTGAATTTCAGGCTATTGCACCTTCTCTTTATCCCTCACCTGGCGAACACCTGTGCTCCGCAGGTGGCACCACCGTACGATAGCGCCTTGTATCGCTTACCGATCTCGTTGCTGTATTATAGCAACGAGATCGGTATGTGAAATCGCAAATCGCCGGCTGACACATCAAATCAAAATGCCGCTCCTCTCATTACAAATCGACGACGTCTACAAAGAAAGAGAAAGACGAAGAGCAATGAAAAGAATCGAAGATCTTACGTGAATACATACAAAACTGATTGTGAGACTAATTTTTTTCACCATAGATATGTTTTTGTTCATCATGAATATAATTTATTACACGACTTTAATTTTTCGTAGATTATACATAGATTATACGCGTAAAATACGTAGCAAATTACGAGCAAACACGGAATTGAAAAAAACTAGAACTATTTTACCTTTCGCAAAAGATCGTAAAGGTTTTTCTCTACCCCTTTCACATCCACGTCGTTTACGGGACTATTTTTTTCTCCTCTTGCTACAAATCTCTTCGGAAACTATTTTTCCTATGGAAATTTTGACTTGCTCTTTCTCTATAGAAAAGTTTTTTTTTTTATATGGTCAACATCGATCTCTCCCTGTTGTCCCTTTCTGAGAATGCGGTAGTAGCAGTTCTACTTTTTCTGCAGAAAACTCACAGAAAATTTTGGCCGCGTTTTTTGCTCGCACACGCAGATGTTTTGAAAGAAAAACGCAGACCTTTTTTTGTTATATGTATATACAAATCATTGTTTTCTTTTTCTGAAACGTTCTTACACGATGTAATATTGCTTTTATTTACCTGCCGTAGCCAAAAGTAACCTACACAAAGTTTAATACGCATGATGTGTCTTGAGTTACGAAAAAGGTCGTCCCTTGACACGTTTACTACATTATATACGTTTTTCTTTATTTTTTATATGTACATACGTATGAACTATCCGAGAAGGTTGTAAATATTTTATCTCCCTTCGATCTTGCGCATTTTAAAACTGAATAGATGACCGTTCAAAGATATTTAAAAGAAAACTTAATAAATCAGTTTTCCAAAAAAAAAACTCGTGCATATTTTCAGAATTTTGAAATTTTGAAGTTTAGACACAGTCGTTATTTTAAAATTTGTTGACACAAGGAAGAATATTATACAGTTAAAAATATATTATTACGCAAAAATACATATAAAACTTATATCGACAAAATGTCGATAATTTTATTTACATATAAAATAATTACATTAATTATAATAATATACTTTATAATATATAATATAATAACAATTATGTAAATTAATAATTTGCTAGAAACCGTTTTTCCGCTTCGCTAGATTTTACTAGTATTATGAAAACAGGTGTACCGCCACGAATAATAAACCTGGAATAAAATTAAATGTTAACATTTTATGAAAGAGAAAAACTCTAAAAGATATTGTATTTATATGAAGTATGTATGTCGCAAAATGTGCTCACTGGTCGTCGCGTAATATTTGATCCATTGTGAGTTCAATGTTTACTTTATGAATGGAATATTTGTTTTTGCCCTCGAAATATATATTTATATTATTAACAGTATAATGACGTTCCGTATCCCACTCGGGAGGATCCTCAAACAATTCCATTAACTGTTCTATCATCCTGTACGAGAGAACGATTTAAAAGATATTTAAACAATTTCTACATCACGTGACATATTTCTATATTTTCTATGAAAATAACTAGATCCTCGTCGAAATGTACTCTGCTCTGTGCTATTTGTGGCACTTGAGGTTCTAGATCCTTCAGTTCTAACTTTCGATTGTCAACTGTCGATTCCAATTTAATACCTTTTCTCAAAATCGTTTCTAACAGTTTTTCGTCCTCCTTGTCTAATTTTTTCTCAAGTTTTTCCTGTTTTCTCTTGTCCCTTTTCACGCGCTCCTACATTGACATTCAGAACTTATAAAATTGTCCTACTTTCATAACTTAAATCTAAAGTCATATTCTTACTCTCGCTGCTACGGCATTAGATTTTAATTTCAATATTGTCTTATCGGTCGGATTATCATCGAGAAATTGATCGCACAAGTCAATACACTGATCATAATACTTAATGTGGAAACTGCAAGTGGCAGCTCGGTTCAAAGCCTTCGGATACTGTGGCTTGAATTTCAATGCGAGTTTACAGTCATTTAAACTTGATCTACGATTGAAATAAATATGCAGAATAGCATTACTTGTTTATTTATAACGTACGCAGTATGAGAAAATCTAACTACCTATAATTTTTCAACATGAAATGTGCCGCAGCTCTGTTATTGTAAAGTTGTGCCATCAGATCGTCATTTTTGCACTTAGTTCTTATCCCTTCTGTGTAACTAAGAATTGCAAGACGATATTTTTTATATTTATAATTAAAGTTGCCATCCTCTTTGTAATTGTTTGCTAATTCTGTGCATTAGAACAAATACTTTGCATCAAAGAGAAGCATATATCAATAGTATTAACAAGCAACAGTGTTCGCAAACACTGTGCTTTACTATCAACTTATAGCAAGCAGTCCTCACGTATGTATCGAGAAATAATGTACCTTCAGGAGTATTTTCATCCTCTCCATACTTGAGCTGTTGCAATCCCTCCATCAGAGGAGACAACTCCTCGCCGGGTTCCGGTGGCTTTTTCATAAAGAAAGGATGCTTCTCCATCTCCTCCTGCCACCGGTCTTCCGGCCATCCTTCGGTGTAACTCTTCTTTTCCAGACTATTTATGTACTCGTCCAATTCGACGTCCAATTTCGCGGCGAGCTCCAAACGCTCTTCCTCTGTCCAAGTCTTCTTCTTGTCGTTCGCTTTGTCCATTGCTCTTTGAAGAATATTTTTTCCAAAACTAACCGCACAACGCGTTCAAATTAATTTATATACCGCTTAACAGTTATCCGACGTAACTGACAAGCAAAAAGTATATGCGCTATTATTAATTTGCAATATTATTTGTAATATAATTTGATTTCTGGCTCGAAGCTTCGCTTATATTCCAGTTATTCGAGCGCGAAACATAACCTAATAACGCACGTTTTGTTTGTTCCAGACCACGTGACTAGCAGACGATTTGCCGCTTACTCCTTTTACCGACTCTATGTCAAAAGATGTAAGTAGATGACGCTGGTTGTGTTGTTTGATATTTTTAAAATGTTACATGCACTTAATTGAGAGAGAAAGAGAGACGTGTTAATTTTTTTTATAAATCTTTCAACTTATCACAAAAATATATAAAAACAAAATAATATTCACATGTCTCAAATAGAAATGGAAAAAGACACGATGCACACACGCACATACATCGCGCACGCGACTATGTAGATATTTTTTTATTACTTTTTGTAATTTTCATTAATTTTGTAATAATATTAAAACAATTAATAATATTAAAACAAAATATATTCATAAAATAATTCTTACACATACATCCATAAACTTTGTAGCACAATGCCCATATTTTGGCGTTGTTAGCAAACACTTCGATTAGTATTTATACAGTAATTTCAAATTTTATACATACGTTTATAACATATACACGCCTTGCGTTAATTGTAATTTTCGTCATATTGCCCACACTTATAGCTAATTTTGATTATAATGGATTTACCAGCCGGTTATTAAATTGACACCGTCAATACGAGACAATTTCGATAATTCAACACTAATTAATACGCGGAGATATATTATCGGATTATTGAGATATTGAGATTACGAGATTCGAACATATAACCAGGAGAATTTGGAGGATCTATAATTATTTCAACATATGTAGTGGCCTAAACTCGCGCTGAGTGGTATATTAGAGAGCCTGTCCTCGAATTATCGAACGCGTTTCAAATGCAATTTTTATGATCACTTTGCAGTCGATATTTTCCCTCCGCTTGTAAAAAAAACGTCAGAGAAAAGTTTTCGATTTACACGGTCATAAATCTCGACGGACTACTCTTGCGAAACAAAAAGTGTCACTTTGACAACGAACTAGGTGTCGTAAATGCGTGTTAAACCGTTTCCTGATACACTCGGTGTCGTAAATGCCTTAAAATTTTTTATTACCCTTTTAAGTTTTCAACCAATGTAACACACAAAAGAACAAGTTGATGTTTTTTTGTTCGAGATTGCTTGTTAAAAATACCAATACGCGCGTGTGAAAAATCGAACGAATAATATCAATGTTCGGTATCCAACGGAAACACAATGTTCGTCAAATTAATAAATAATATTTTGGCGCTTTTACTTCGCAAAATTAATTTGAAACGTAAACAAGATTTACGTAATTTGGCGAGTTTGATCTCTGTAAATAATAAATGTTATCTATCGCTAGTAAATCAATGAAAACGTGTGTGTGTGTGTGAAATCGGTTAAAATAACTGTAACTTTATAAAATGTAACATGTGTCAGATGCCATCTGACGCTTATCAATCATCGTTAGTTATACTGAGTCGCATATAAAATGTATAATGTGAGTTTCCGTTTCGAATTTTTTTTTTAATGTAATTTCCACAGGAAAAAAAAACATTTATACACAATTGAAACGTTCAACGTGTATGTGTTATTGGAATACTTCACAGTTACATTTCTCAGTGTAAAAACAAAATATTTTTAATCTCTTTTTTATTTTAAAATAAAACATTTAACAAAATGAGTTCCAAAACTGAGTGTCAAAAAACAGAAAGTTTCTTTATTACGCATCACATTTTCGGAAAACTATAAATTGTTTGAGAAAATTGCAAAGCAAAACAGTGATCTTTTGAAATAAATCACAATAATCATTTTTAATATAATGCAATATTATATGAAATGAAAAGAAGCGATTTAGTCTACAAGAATATCTCATAAAAGCAAAATATTTATACGCAACGATTATGATAATATGCCAAGATAGAAAAAATATACACAGCTTACGTAGATACACGGTCAAATTTGTTGATACGAAAAGAATCGTGCCAACCTAGCGAGTATTGCGACATTTATGATGCAAAAAAGAGTACACCCGAAACCCCACACATGAATGAAAACCTAATAAAGACTTATCAGTCGCTCCCCTTTTCGTAAAACAGTCGTTATTTGGGACAATCGTGCGGCGATGATGCGTCGGATAACGGGGGAGAGGGCAAGTCGAGTCGAGTATATAGCGAACGAATCGCACAACCGAGATACAATTCTTGGAATATTGGCGAGAGCCGCTCGCTTAATCCTGCCATAAAACCCCATATCGAAAGTTAGGACACCGACGAAGGAGCGAAGCCGCAAAACGCACGTCGATCCACCGCTGTTGGGGTGGTAGTGGTGGTGGTGGCAGTGGCCGAGGATAATGGTAGTAGTAGTGTAGGGGTGGAAACGACAGTCGTGCGTTTCCGCGACCGTTCGGTCGGTAGCCTCTTTGTGCTCGGGTAGGAGCAAGATGGCGCTTGGTGAAAGCAGACGCGCGATTGGTCGATCGGGCTGCGCCGCCAGTCTCCGGAGAACAGTCGCCACTACAACTTCGCGGAGGACTGACACGTCGCGTCGCGTCTCCAAATAGAGTAAGAAAAAGGAACAGAAAAATAACACATACAGAAAGAAAACAAAACACGGTCGTCGCGACGACGAGTGTAATGACCACTGTGCGGCTCGCGGCGTAAAGAAGAGAATCGCGCGCAGCTTTCGTCCCGTCAATCGCGTCCGCATCGGCGCGCGACTGCGAACGAACTTAGCAACGAAAAATCGAGAGGTCCTTTGATCCTGCTGAATTTTGCCGTCGGGCCGTTTGCAAGTCGATATCGGCTCCGGTCATCCGCGGTCTTTCTTTTCGGACGTTTCTTTCATTCCGGTTCTCATTTACTTCCGCGGTGAAAATAGTGCTTATGCGGATCACAAGTGTTCCAGCGGCCTGAAGTGTCTCTCTCTCTATATATATATATGTGTGTGGCTCGTTGCCGAGTGTGCGTTGTCGCGCTACCACCGCCGTCGCTCGGATCCCTCGGTGGCCACGGACGGATTTATCAGGCGCGGCGGCGGCGTCATCTCCCCTAGGCGCACTTTGGCCCTCGCCACCCCACTGGACTCCCGTTCCCCATCCCGCTGTGACGGCCCATCGACTTCGACGAATCGGTGAGTGCGAATCAAATTTGGAACAGAGGCACGAGCCGTCGGCACGTCGCCCGCTCCGTCGATCATCTATTTCTCTCTGTGTGTACACGCGCGTGTGTGTGCGAGTATATTTTTTACGTATATGTCACGAATGCATGTGTGTGCGCGCGGCGCCAAAATCAGGATTATTTCGTCGAGTTTGGAGTTCGGCCGCTGTAAATATGTCACTCGCAATCATCGGGAGTTCGACCGCTTGACCGCGATCTATATCGGAGCACATTGCGGGTGTAATACGAGTGTAGCGAGTAGTTACGCACGACCAATTTGTTTTTCGTTACTGCTGCGCGAAATTCGCCACTGGCAGGCGCTGTACGACCGCCGAATCGCATACACGGGCGTTTACTGCGTGTAGAAACGAGAAAATTGAACAGTACCGTGTGTAAGAACGCGGATCTTTTTTCGCGCAGCGTCGAAAATTGAAATTTGTCCGAATTACAAGCAGCGCCCGACACACGAACGAACGCTGCATGTGAGTGAACACAGTATAGAGCGCGGCGGCTCCTCTCGAGCGAAGAGGCTGTCCGTACGAGAGTCTCGATGTCGAATATCTCGATAGTCTCTCCCCGGGGTAGCCGAGGGCGATCTCTCGATCGACGACCGTCACTCGCGCCGTTCGCGAAATGGTCGTGGTTGCTCGGGCGATTTGTAGTTTCTCTCTCTCTCTTTATGAGTGTTATATTCTGTTAAATCCTGTGGTTCTCCGTCCTTTGGGTTGTTCCATGATCGAGAGAGTGGCCCCCGTGTTGACATACTCGTTTCGAGAGCGCCGAAAACGGCACGTCGATACGTCGTCGTTTTATCTCGCTAACTACCTATATATACGATATCGCAACGAGTATACTTCCCACTTCGGAACGACGAAAAACTGCGAGTTATCGCAATAGATCCGGTTTATGAGAGAAAATAGATCTTTTTCTCGCATACGCTTCTTATCTGTCTCTCGTTGTGAAATATTGTTCTTATCTCGTGTACCTTTGAAATGTGAGTACATCGAAGGGCAATATGTAAACTCGATAAATTTTGAAAGAAGAACTGCTCGAGTAACATGACTTTGCACTTTTACAGGACACTGGCTTCGGTTGATCACTGTTCTCTCTCGTGTTCACATTCGTGTTTCCTAAATTTGTTTACTTCTGGTACAACATGCAACCAGGGCTCAAGGATCAGCCGGAGGTTGTGATAATAAACAAATGAGAAAAAAAGAGAGACTGGGCGTGAACGCTGAAGCCAGTACCCTAAAGTGTAAAACATTCCAGAGCTTCAATATTTTACGTCTATTTGTGTTATCTTATTTTAAGAATTTGACAGAGAGAGAGAGAAAAACTTGTATCAAGTCTGCACGATTTCTCTCTTTCTCTCTCTCTCCTCTCTCTCTCTCATAAACATTGCAAATAAAGCAACGTGAATTGTTGTAAACAATCCCGATAAAAATCGTCGAACGACGAATGAGCGACAATTTATAGTTTTTCCACACGCGCGTCGAAATAGCGCGCACGCACGCACACACACACACACACGCGCGCGCGCGCAATTTCAACGGACGATTTGTTTATCATCGAAAAAAAAATAGATTGGGTAAACAATGCGTTTTCATCGAGAGCTTATCTGTCAAACACGGGGAAAAAAGTGTAATGCCGCGCTATTTGTATTTTAATCTGGCTGATCGCTCAGAAGAAGCTGCGCGCCAGAAATTTGGTGAATTATTTGACGTTTGGCGCCGTTAAAGCGTCTCTCGCACATTTATTCCGACGCACACGCGCGCAATGAATCATCCAAAGTGAATCACATAAGTGAATCGTGTAAATTGTCATTCATCGCGGCGTTTTGTCAGATGATTTAATTGGTTGATGTGGCGCGCAATGCCTTTTCGCGCTATACGTACAAAAGTCGCGGACAATCAGATTATCGAATCAATCGAACTGTTGTGTAACCTACAAAAAATATATTAGGATGGGATTTTGTTTTTATTTTGCTATGTTATAAATGTATTCGTATGTTTTAAATTGTGCGTTAGACAAGGAAATCCTGCAACTCGGAGAGTCGTTTTGTTTTTCTGGTTATTATACAGTAGCGTTACTGTTAATCAGAGAAATATGAATCGGGAAAAAAAAGAGTTTAAAACACCGCGCGTTCTTCTTTAATTCTGGCTTTTTTCAGACGTCCTTTGTCGTCTTGTGAAATGCATTGTGGGTGGCTTGTTCCTCTCTTTCTCCGACGTTACTGTAAACAAAAAACCGTTCGTTCAATACGCTTCTCACTCCAAACGATTCGGGATGGTCACCAGGATTTGAACCGTGTTAATTCGACTTTAGCCGCGGCGGGATTTTTCATAGCTCCGCGCGCGATATCCGTTCCCTTGTCCTTATTCTCTCGTCTTTGTGGCGCTTCTTCTTGGCCGCGCCCTTTCGCATCACGTCGACGAAGCGCGCCCGGAAACATCCGCGCGGAAAGGATTCTGTGCAAGGTGCATCGCGCGTAGCGACCGGGAGCCTTGATCCAATTGAACCGTTGCAAACCGTGGAGAGCTATCTAGAAATGAGTGGGATCGACGTGACGTGGGCTTCTCTTTCCTCTCTCTTTCTCTCTTTCTTCCTCCTTTTCTTTCTCTCGCACAGAATCTCTTTCTTTCGATGCGAAAAGATACAGCCAAATAATACTAGTTTTACATAATAACGCGGAAGTGGCGTCAGACCGAAACGCGCGGAGTGCTCGTCTCTCTCTCTCTCTCTCTCTCTCTCTCGTTGTTTACCGTTTGCTTTTTCTCTCTTTTTTTCAGCGATTCGAACTCGTTACTTTTAGAAACGCGACTTTGTACTTACGTTAACGCTGGATAAAAGAATCCGACGATGTCGCTGCGATTGGTACGCTGATTGTGTACGTCGCGCGTTAGTTGTGATTATTTTTTTTTTCTTAAGTGTAACGAAGTCTTGCATTAACGTGGGAAACATGTGTGTGTTTTGTCGACGGTATGATTATCGTTTCGATAGAGATTGGAGATTACTTTCCCGCGTGAAAAAAAATAAAACGGATTAATGCAAATTAGCGGAGCTAATTCGACTAACGCAAATTTTCTGACTGTTATTTCGATTTAAACGAACATTTATTAGGAAATTGTATTCGTGCGTTTTTCGGTCGAAAAGGCCATTCGGTCAAATAAAAGTCCCTTGAAAAGTCTGTCCTTAAAATTTGAATAAAGCAAATTGCGGAACGCTTTGCGCAGCGCGCGCGTGTGTGTGTGTGTGTACATACGCGCGCGCGCTTGAAACACCGCCGGTGTAAAAATTTGTTTTCCGCGTTATTGAATCGCCCCGCAATAAGAATGCGTGAAAACCAAACAAAACATTTCTCAATTCCGTTGAAAGAGCAAACGCGAAGCGCGCGGATTTTTTCGGTCGAAACCAGCTTTCAGCGTTCACTAAAAGCGGCAATATTCATTCACGTACGTGTACGTACGGGCACCGCGTATCCGGATAAAACATTCTGACGGTGGTCGAATCGCTTCCGTTCCTAATCGGTCGAACGACGACGCGCGCGCGTTACCATTTTCTTCCCGGGACATTTCCAGGACTGTGCGGCGTCGCGTCTCCTCCGGATGCCGCCGATCCTCTCTCCCCTCGTCGTCTCGGAAATTCGCTCGCTGCCATGCTCGGCAATTACAAAACACGTAAACGAGTTTTCGGTACGTTAATCCAGCGTCGAACGTAATTCCGAGCGCGTCGGCGGCGGCGGCAGTGCAGTTCAGTTCAGTGCAGCGCGGCGCGACGAGAAGAGAGGAGCGAGCGCATCGTGGCCTCTCTACTAGCGGATGACCCCTCTTCCCCTCTTTTTCCGTGGACCCGCGTGTGCACACACGCGTGCACATGCGCGCGCGCGCGCATCATGCGCTGCGCTGTACCGAAACGCCGTTGTGCATATACGCCGTACGACATACATGTATCCACACACGCACGTATACACTCGCGCGCTTTATCGGGGGTCGGACCGGTCGTTAGAACTTTAAAGCGGACGGCAGGAAAGGGGAGAAAGAGAGGGCACGCGCTTTGTTTTACGACTATTTTTCTCTCCTCGTTTCTTCGTTCTTCTCTTCCCCGCGTTCCTTTTTGTTCTTCGTATATTTTTTTTTTCGCTGTTGTGTTTCGGACGTTCACGGAGCTCTTGCGTGTATTCGGAACACGCTCTTCGCGAGATGAGACGCAGAGAGAAAGAGAAAGAGAGGAATACTTAGAATTCGAAACCATCCCCGCTGGGAACGCAGGTCGATGTGGTAATATTCGCTCGATGAAATTCACACCCTCGGAGATTGTTGCTTGTTTAATCCTAGCGTCGCTGCGTCCTGGTCGGTGATTACGTTTACGGCGCCGCAGTCGCCGTCTGTTGTCGTCGTCATTGTCACACGTCTTGACAAAGCCGGCGGGTTCCGATAATCGGTGTCATCGTTAATCGGGGGAAGGAAGGGGAGGATTCTCTCGGAGATGCTAAACTTCTACAACAAATTACGAATCACGGTGTAATATGAAAGTCACTTGCTAGTCATTTATTTTAATGTATTTTGAAGAAAACAATTTTCTTTGTTTTTCGCAATTCCCGATAACACACGCGTATGTCACACGGAGGTGCAATCTACCTATTCGAAGCGACACGTGACAGACTAAAACCAAGATTCAACAGTCCGTAAATAATAGGTCCGCAAATACTCTTCGTTAATGTTAACTTTGAAACGATAGGTACGTGAGTCGCGACAAGAGTCTCCGCTCTTTTGTATAATCAAAACGCAATTAGTACCGTTATAATAATTTTACTTTTATCACACGAGTGCGCGTTGAAATGCGTTGTCAACGAAATTCGGCGGGTGTATGTCGGTCGGTCGCGCGTTAACGCGATCGATAGGGGACGCGTAGACGCGCGGGCGGCGATCTGTCTCGCTCGTCGAAAAATACGAGCGTCGATCTGAGGGGCGGATCCTCTATCCGCGACGTTCCTGCGGCTGCATTATGGAAATAAGCGGGAATCGCACACGGGTATGTGTGCACGAGACACGTGAATTAAACACGTAATACACCGACTCACGCGCGCGCACTGCACCTGTCGCGCATGCAAATCACTTAAGCCGTCGCGAGCGCACGCGGCCGGTTTCCAAACTTTTTTATGCTGCGAACGACGCACGTGTGCGTGTGTTTGCGTTGCACATATACGTATCACATGTCGCGGGTCGAGAGACCGCGTGTTCGCTCGCGAGAATCGGGATTATTTATCGAGAGGAATTTCGCGGCATACTGTGAGTTTCTCTAGAGAGAGAAAGATCGTTAGATCGTTAGATCCCGCTGCCATAAATAGAAAAGCGAATATCGATAATGTTGCGCTACACAACGCATATATTTAAGGCGAGTTGCGACTGTCTTTTCGATCTTTTTGTCCGACGAGTTGCTGTTTATGTTGTCCGCACCAAACAATCGATTTAATTCCTTTTCGAACGTGAAATTATAAAGATCAGTTTTTTACCGGAATCTGAATAAGTAATACACATATACTTTTTTGCATTCCGA